>LVTN01000311.1:224349-303323 GCA_001649415.1 Musa itinerans
GGCCAAGAAGTTAAGCTCGAAGTCTCTGACGAGCTGATCAAAGTAGGCGATCATCCCGGTCTTCAGGCCGCTATACCATGTGTGGGCCGGCCCCCTTAGAGTTGTGGGAAACGCCCTGCACATCAAAGTGTCAGAGGTTCCACACAGCGCCATTTGGGCATGGAAAGCGGCCATGTGGTTCGCTGGGTCGGTGGCACCGTCATATGCGTCCAGAGAGGGGAGCCGAAAATTCGGGGGAACTATTTGATCTCGTATTTCGGGTGCGAATGGGGATCCCTGGTGTGTGTCCACCCCGAGCTCTCCCTTTGATATGCGAACCTCCCCCTGCACCTCGTCGAGTTGCTGGCTAAGAAAGCGTAGCTGGGCTCGTAAGGAGTCCGTTGAATCCGAAGATAATGCCTCAGGCTCGTAGCTGGGCTCCTCGGGTTTACCATTACTCGGTTCTCGAGGGGAGCTGATCGGTCCCGAGGCGAAGTATGGAGCTCAGGAAGTGGCATGTGAGCCCGAATGGGCGGCTCCTATTGCTGCAGTGGTTGGATCATGGGCGGGTGCGCCGGGTGAGAAACGAGCGGGATAATGGTTTGTACCATACCCGTCGGAGCTCGGACTTGATGAACGAGGTCGTGAAAGGCCTCGGACGACACAAGTGACAGGCCGGCAGGGGGACCTTCGGGCGGCGACAAGCCCAGGTCATTGAATAGCCACCAATAGCGTTCTGACGTCGTGGCGGGGGGTTCATCTCGAGGTTCTCCAAGCGGGGGGTGTTCTCTCGGAGCCCCGATTGGGGGTGACCCCTCAGCAACGGGTTCGCCCGAGTCGATGTGCTGATCCCTCGACATCAGCCCTCCTTCTAGCGCCAAAAATATTGGTGTAAACAACTTTATGCCGTGGCCTCGGGGCCGACACGGCTTGGTTAGCGGCTCTGTCTTCGCACCTGCACACAGGTCGGGTCGGTAGCTCGGCCCGACCCCTCCGACGATCAAGTCAGTGGGTAGCCTTTTGTGGATCTCCTCCTTTTCAGGATTGGAGGGCAGCAATGGTGGGTTGAGGGAAAAAGATGGGAAGGGTCCGGTCTCCGGCCCCCTCCCTTGGGACAAGGTGCAGAGGCTTTTATAGAGTAGTTTACTGCTCCTGATGTGTCTGCTTGCAGGGAGCAGGGTCGTACCTCTGATAGCGTCCGACACCGATGTTAGTGTTGCGTGAAGAACCGGGCTCGCGCAGGGCGTTAGCATGCCTCGGTCGTCGTTCTGGTCTGCCTTGGCCAGGTGGTTTGATCAAGCCGATGAGTAAGATAACGTCCAAGAGTGGCTGATGTCAGTACACATCTTATCACCATTATTATCCTCGTCACCTTTCATCTTTAATTATTATCTTTGTTTTCATTTCGATTTATTATATGATGTCACAATGTATCCTCTCCAATATCACATCACTGTTTTTTTTTTTGGTACTATAACAACATAAGATAACATATTAAGTCTTAAAAAACCAAAGAAGTCTCTCTCTTCCCCTCCCCTCTCTCCCTTTTTCTCCTAGCTTATTTCTTTTTCCCTTACATAACTCATGAAGCTATTACCTATTTATGGAACAGCATTAGAGGCCGTTCGATGTATCTATTTCGGATATCATGCTCAATTTTCCCCAGAGCTCTTCATCTCCTCTACGCTCGATAGTTTTCATCTCCTCTTCATTCTTTGTCTTTTTCACATCATATTATAGTTCTTATCCTTCTAGGCCATTTTTAAGCATTGAATTGCCGGTATAAAAAATATTTTATATTATGATATAAATTTTATCATTTTGATTTAGTGGTCATGTGCCTAAAAGGTGATTCTATAGTCATGATGGGGCTGTTAGCCCCTTTTGGTGGTATTTGCTAGGTTGATAGAGTTCATCAAGTTGGCAAATAGGTCAGGATTGACTTGAGCTCGAACTTGTTGAGACATATTAGGCGATTGCTGACCTACTGTGGTCCGAGCTACTGAGTGGTTACCATGGGTTTCTAACTTGCATCTCAGTCGAAGAGGTGTTACCAAGCTGTGATCTGTCGACCTGCAATACGAGCTTGAATTGAATCGAAATTGAACTAATTGAATCGATTAGAAGGATGAGATGTTGATCTTTTTTTTTGTTATTTTAGATTATTATCTTACATCACATATATTTTTTATAAAATCTTTTTAAATTAATTTATTTGTTTAGAACAAGTGGAGGGGGTGTGGCGCAAATCTTGGTTCGAATTCAATTATGTCATAATGAGTTCTTCTGATGTTTAAATGAGTAAAAGGTTCATGTGATTCGATCAACTTTTGAATAACCTACCAGAGAGGGAAAGATCCCTTGAGAACATACCTGGAAGCCTTTTATAATGTGGTTGGCATATAATCATTGGGTTGAGGTCATGATTAACACTATTACGTGCTTTCTTTGTTTACATATGTGATCGTGTGATACTGATTTCAGGGGACATAGGATGATGGCTAGTTGAGTCAGATCCCATATATAAATTTTCATAGGGTTGAGTTGGTCATCACATCACCTAAAGGATGTCAAGATATTAGTCATATGATGGTGATGTGTCGATCAAGTTATAGAAGGTGATAGGGATAAAAGTGGCGATGTGACACGCCATGATAGCATCCCCCTGAGCGACACGCTGCCCGAGGCTCGCCATACCCTGCAGCAGCTCAGCCTCCCACGCAACCCTAGTGGCAATGTCAGACGCCACTAAAGGTACAGTCCTGCCCTGCAGACAGCTACGTCAGGTAACATCTAAACTCATCTATAAATACCCCTGAGTCCTAAACAGAAAGGGGAGGACACACTCAACGCTCGGAGGCTTTTCCTCCTCCTAAACCCCCTCCACATCTTTCACTGACTTTATCGTCGGAGGGGTCGGGTCGAGCACCCCGACCCGACCTTTGTGCAGGTGCGAAGCCTTCGGAGATCAACGCTTTCGGAGATCCAGCGGGCTCGAGGAGCGCCCCCACGGAGATCACCGCCTTCCGGACCCGAACCAAGCCGCGACGGCCCCAACGCCACGGCTCAAAAAGTTACTTACCGTAACAGAAGGTATCAACGATATGATGCTGGGCATCAACCACGTGACATTAAGGTGTCAGGCATCAATCGACCTTCTTATATCATTATTCCATATTAGATTGGATATTTAATTGTTGGTGAATCTTTACATCGTGGCTAAGGTGTCAATACGGTTCGGTCCTGTCTCGGATGCGTAAGATCGCCCGGGTGGATACTCGGGCAGCGGAAGTCGTCGTTCGATTGGGTGAAGCTCGAACCTCGCTTTCGGAATGCGAGGATTCCCCTTCGATTGGTCACCTCCTTCGTTATTGCCTGGCTCCTACACACAGGTCGGGGTCGGGAGAGGGATTTCCCAACTCGACCCCTCCGAAGATTTAGTTAGAATTGAGTGAAAACGAGGAAAAGTTCCCCTAATGCTGGCCCGACGATGGGTTTTTATACCTTGCGCATGGGGACCAACTTGTCACGGACTTAGTTGGTTTTGCCTAAGTTGTGCGGCACCCTTACGAGTTCGTCCGCAAAGGTCAGCCTTCCCGAAACCTCCTATAGTCCCTTAGGAGTTACAAAAGAGAAAACGGGTTAGAGAAAGCGTCTCACTCGGGATCTTCAAGTAATCATTTCAGTAAACACTTCATAGTCAATGCAAATTACAAACAGACTTTACAAGCTCTGAACTATCGCACAACAAATGATCCTAAAATGGTCCACTATAGACTGAAATCTCGCACAAGTGTCCACATGACACAACTTTTATTTACAAGCCTAAAAGGGCCATCAAACTCAACTAAATTGGGACTGTTAAGCCTTTGATCGTCCCTCTACATGTTGTACAAAGCATGAACAAACCAAAAGATACGGACATACATGAGCATTACATTAAACACCTTGTTTACAATTTTGTTTGTGACAAGCCGTACCTGACACATTTATGGTCGTCGAACCTTTTAGCGGCGAACTCACTTCTCGTGCGGACATCGGGCGTCCTTTGTGCCTTGGCGCCGAACATCGGTGTCGCACTCGATCGGCGTCGTCCCAATCCGGCGGGGCGACATTGTACTCGGTCGGTGTCATCCTGATTTTTGCGGGGCAGCGTCATACTCGGTCGGCGCCGTCCCGATCTTTATGGGGCGGCATCGTACTCGGTCGACGTCGTCCCGATCTTTGCGGGGCGGCGTCGTACTCGGTCGGCGCCGTCCCGATCTTTGCAGGGCGGCGTCGTACTCTATCGACGCCATCTCGATCTTTGCGGGGGCGGCGTCGTATTCGAGGGGCATGGTGCCGACGTGGTTCGTCATGTTGTCTTTGATGCTCCTGGTTGGCATTGATGTGGCTGCGAGAAATTGTTAAAGGGTATATTACCAAATTGTGCCCGATCACCAACATTTTAAGTATTTTGATGTTAAAAAATATTCATGTGCTATAGGGTACTAAAGATAAATTAGATGTTAGTTAGATATTAATTAAATTAAAAAAAAAAAGAGTGACATAGAAGTTGGCTTATAACTTAGACAATGATATAAAAATCACATATGAGATTAGAAATTAGAGATTAGTCCCAAAAATTTTAAAAATTTATTGATGTGTGAGATAATTATGTAATTAATGTTCTTAAGATTAGGAGAATTGGTGATCCGCAATTCATGACAGCTAAGTTCTTAACTTGAAAAAAGAAAAAGCATTAGAACAATCCGAAAACAATATCATGTATGCAGTGCCAAGTAATGCAATCAAAGAAGAGAAGGTTAGCCAACAGCCAAAATGAACAGAATACAAGCAGGGAAAACAAACCCCACACAAAAACACTGAAGGGGAAGGAAGAGGAGAGCATTAGGAGTCCACAGAAGAAATATTATATATACAAATGTATCTGTAACTTTCTATAGGACATATATGATGAGTTAAATCTTTTGGGTCGAGAATAATTTGGCTACCAACTAAATTAAACTCCCTTCACATCAAAAGGTGATCAGTAGTCGGCGTCTTCTCGGGGTACCACCCGTTTCCCAGTGGGCGTGGGAGTGGGAGTGCGAGTACGAGTGCGAGTGCTCTCGTGGTCATCTGTCGACTGTGTTCTGATCACCCTCTGCTGCTGCTGCACCACCAGCGTTGACGCCTGGCCGCCGAAATCCGTCGAGGCCAGCATGTCCCCGATGACCCCCAGCTCCGGGTACTCGTTCCACACCGACATCCCCGCCGTCACCGGCGACTCCTCCCCCTGTCTCCGCCCCACGATCAGCAGGCTGAACTCGTGACTCGTCTTGCGGATCACCGCGACCGTTCCCTCCCCGTCCTTCACCACCTCCTCCCTGTACACCACCCGCTTCCCGTCCACCCGCTCCCGTTGGAAGTGCATCAGCACCCTGTCGTCGATCCTCTCCTCCCGCCCTTGCTCCCGCCACTCCTTGGGTAGGAGGAAGCGCACCACCGTCAGCTCGGCGGCCGCGTGGTCCGCCATGCGCACGCCATAGGCCAGCGCCTCACGGTCGTCGGGTCCGCCCACGAAGTAGACCGCCACGCGATGCACCAGCAGCCCGCCGTCGGAGAATCCGTGGTCGATGAGGATGCCGACGGAGCATGGGGCGTACCGGAGGATGTTTAAGTTGACGGCCTGGACGGCGGAGCTCGCGGAGCTGACGCTGCCATCGGCGATGATGTGCTTGTGGAAGGGGACGATGACCAGCGTGGCCTTCTTGTCGTGGGCGAGGCAGCAGACGCCGTCGTGCATGGTGTTGTAAGGGGAGATGCAAACGTAAGGGAGGACGGAGATGCCGTCGGGGTACTGCTTCTGGAACAAGCGGAAGGCGTTGACGATGTGGTCGGACTCCGAGAGTGCGGTGGCCGAGGAGCCCGAGGAAGAGTTCTTGAGCTTGTAGGGGTGTAGGACGGCATCGGAGCGGCCAACGAGCTGCATGAGGTGGAGGAGGTAGACGCAGATGGGCGCGTCGGGGGAGGGGCCGGAGGCCTCCAGGAGGGCGAGGACTGGGTTGACGTTATCCTGCTCGTGGATGCATGCGAGGACGCGGAGCTCGTCGCCGGGCATGGCGTGCTGCAGAGTGCGGCGCTTGTGGGCCACGTAGTGATCCTCCGGCCGGTACAAGTACTTGATCAGCGGGGCGGTGCCGCCGCCGAGGACGAGAATGGAGACGATGAGTACGGTGTAAAGCTGGGAATCCACAATCTACGGTGCATAGCAATTATGGTAATGGCTATCATAATGGAAAGGATTGTTATGAGATCCGAGAGGATAGATTGGTAAAGGGGGAATGCACGCACCTCGGATTCCCTCCACCCGACAGCGTTTCCCAACTCGTAGATGCCCTTGGAGATCAACATGAGCCCCAGGGAGACGGTCTCCCGGTGCGGCATGCGGCTGTAGACGCAGGGCAGGATGACTCCCACGAATTTGGCCACGACCGCCAGCACCAGGAACCCCCCGAGCCACCCCCACTGCCCGGGGTCAGCCATCAACGTCAAGTCCGTGTGCATCCCGGCGATCGCCATGGTCACCGGCAGCAGCACCCCCGTCACGAAGGTTTCCAGGCGATCCACCAACGTCGTCCCCAGCGGCGCTCCCCCTGGCAGCACCAGCCCGAAGAAGAAGGGTCCGGTGTAGTAATGGAACCCGAAAATATCGCTCATCAGCCCGCTGGCCAGCGCCATCAGCAGCACCGCCACGAAGTTGACGCCGCTGAGAAGTGCCCCCTCCGGCGTCTGTCTAATGAACCAGAGCACCAGCGGCCGCATGATGAACAGGATGATCACCACCAAGCCAAGGAAGGAGCAGATCCCTGAGAAGCCCTTCAGAGGTGGGCCCTGCGTATCGGGCATCAGGTAGCTGCCGACGCAGGCGTCAGCGAACACATGGATGAAGTCGGCCATGAGGATGGCCGACATGGCCAGGCGGCCGAGCCTGGAGGCCACGAGGTTGAGCTCGCGGAGGAGGCAGGACACGACTGTGTAGGAGCTGAGGCACCATTTTCTGGCCAGGACGATGAAAATGGAGCTATTCGCGAAGCGGGGCGGCATATGGGGCCTCAGGGCTGCGGCCATGCCGTAGACGGACACGTACGGAAGCAGGGTGCCGAGCACGGCGATGGACAACGCCTTCTTCCGAACCCTGGGGATCATGCCAAGGTCCGCCTTCACGCCGACCACGAATACGAAGATCATCGTCGACACGACGGAGATGATCTGGAGCTGCTGAAAGCTACGGTGGGCGAAGAGCACCCTCGAGAACCACAAGTTCCGGCCGAGGAAGTTAGGCCCCAGTAGCAAGCCCGCCTGCGTCGTGTAAATGTCCAACCATCAACAAGTGGAGACACGGCCAAGTGAGGCGGAGATGAAGTCGTTCGATGAGTTACCACGATCTGAGAGATGACCAGGGGTTGCCCGAGCCGGCGCAGGACGGCGTGCGTAAGGTTAGAGACGACGAAGATGATGATGATCTGGTAGAACAGAAGGGGTAAGGAGAAGCGGAAGGGGTTGTCGCCGAGCCACACGCCCGCCGAGGTGGCCAACATGGCATGGTAGCAGTAGATTGACTTGGTTCCTGCGGCCGTGGCTCCGGCGTCGACGTCCTTGGGACGTTCGCCGCCGGCAGCGGTCGCCATCTTCCTCGAGAGGTACGAACAATAGCGGTGGGAGAGAACAGAGGCAGAGATAGAGATAGAGAAAGAAGGAGAGACAGGTCATCTCAAGCAAATGTCCCTCGAACCACGAACGTATCTGGCGGTTGACCGTTGACCAAAGGCCTCCTCCAAATTTCCACGTCTTTTCTTGAGACCGTCGCGAAATTAGAATTAGATGACAATGTGGGTGGATCTTTATGTACAAAGCGAGAAAGTATGGGCTATCGCGTAGATTGGATTCGAACTCATTCCTCAATCATTTTCATCGTATAAACAAATCTAACTATAGCAGGATGATGCATCAGACTTGGGCTTCCGGTGCAACCTGGCGCCCGCGCCCGGTCGAAGGGCTCTTGGGGCTATCCGCGCCTTGCGCCGCTGCTCCCATCACCATCACCTCCTGCTGCACCACCAGCGTGGACACCCGGCCGCCGAAATCCGTCGCGGCCAGCAAGTCGCCGATGATCCCCAGCTCCGGGTACTCGCTCCACATCGACATCCCTGTCGTCTGCGGTGAATCCTTCCCCTTCCTCCGCCCCACGATCAGCAGGTTGTACTCGGCGCTCGTCTGGCGGATCACGGCCACCGTCCCTTCCCCGTCCTGCACCACCTTCTCCCTGTACACCACCTGCTTTCCGTCCACCATCTCGTGCTGGAACTGCGTCAACATCTTGTCGTCCATCTTCTCCTCCTGCCCTTCCTCCCGCCACACCTTGGGCGGGAGGAAGCGCACCACCGTGAGCCGGATGGCCGCCCGCTTCGCCATGCGTGAGCCGTGGGACAGAGCCTCCCGGTCGTCGGCCCCGCCCAGGAAGTAGAGCGCCACGTGCTGCAGCAGCTTCCCGCAGTCGGAGATCCCGTGGTCGACGAGGATGGCCACGGAGCAGGGCGCGTATCGGAGGACGTTCACGTTTACGGACTGGACGGCGGGGTTCACGAAAATGATGCTGCCGTCGGCTTTGACGTTCTTGTGGAAGGGGCAAACGTCGTCGTGCATGGTGTTGTAAGGGGAGATGCAGATGTAAGGGAGGACCCAGACGTCGTCCGAGTGCAGCTGCTCGAACTGCCGGAGGGCGTTGACAATGTGGTCGGACTGCGAGAGGGCGGCGACCGAGGAGGAGGGCTCGTTGCGGCGCTTATGGGGATGGAGGATGGCGTCGGTCCGGCCGATGAGATGGTGGAGGTGGAGGACGTAGACGTAGAGGGACGAGTCGTGGGAGGGGCCGGAGGCCTGGAGGAGGGGGAGGGCGGTCTTGACGTTGTCTTGCTCGTGGATGCATGCGAGGACGCGGAGCTCGTCCCCGGGCTTGGCGTGCTGCAGAGTGCGGCGCTTGTAGGCCACGTAGCGATCCTCCGGGCGGTACAGGTACTTGACCATGGGGGCGGTGCCGCCGCCGAAGACGAGGACGGTGGCGGCTACTACTTCGTAGATGCCCTTGGTGGTCATCATGAGCGCCAGGGAGACGGTGTCGCGGTGCGGCATCTTGCAGTAGAGGCAGGGGAGGATGACGCCCAGGAACTTGGACACCACGCAGATCACCAGAAAGAGTTCGGAGAGGCCCCAGCGCAAGGTGTCGGTGAGCAGCAGCATCCTCATCCTCATCCCGGCTTGAACGATGGCGACGGGCAGAAACAACCCCATCACCATCCTGTCCATGCGCTCCACCAGCGTCGCCCCCAAGGGGCTCCTCCCGGCAGCACCAGCCCGAAGAAGAAGGGCCCCGTGAAGACGTCGTACCCGATGATCCCGGCCAGCAGCGCGCACACAAACGCCATCAGCAGCACCGCCACGAAGCTGGCCTCGTCCAGGAGTGCCCCCTCCGGCGTCCGCCTTATGAGCCACAGCACCAGCGGCCTCAAGACGAACATGATGATCACCACTAAGGCAGCGAGGCAGGATAGCGCCTCCAACCCCCTCAGCGGGGAGCCGATCTTGACGCTCAGAACGTAGGTGTTGATGCAGGAGGCGGCCAGCAGATGCAAGAAGTCGGCGATGAGGGTGGTCGACATGGCGAGGCGGCCGAACTTGGAGCTGAGGAGGTTGAGTTCGCTAAGGACGGCATAGGACGTCAGGCACCACTGGCTTGTCACTCTCAGGAGCAGCTGAGTGTCGGTGAAACCGGGAGGGATCTTGTGCCTCAGGGCGGTGGCCGTGATGTAGACGGACACGACGGGAAGCAGGGTGCAGAACAAGGCGATGGCCACTTGGTTCTCGCCCACCTTAGGGATCAGCCCCAGGTCCGCCTTCACACCGACCACGAAGAAGTACATGATGCAGCCGAGGATGCCGACGATGCTGAGCTGCTCGTAGCTCTGCGGCTCATAGATCAGATACTGAAACTTCAGGTTCCGGCTGAGCATATCAGGGCCTACTATGATGCCCGCCTGCTTCAACACCGACACGATCCATCAGATGCAGGGAGAGAGTAGGGTGGGGATGGAGATCATCAGGTCGATTTCAGGTAGGTAGGTACCATGATCTGAGAGATGATGAGGGTTTGACCGAGGCGGCGGAGGACGGCGTGCGTAAGTTTGCAGACGACGAAAATGACGGTGAGCTGGAAGAGGAGGATGGGCAGGGAGAAGTGGAAGGGGTTGTCGTTGAGCCAGACGCCGTCGGAGGTGGTCATGATGGCACGGGAGCAGTAGATGGACTTCGCCCTCTCATATATTGTCCTGAGGAAGAGTTCCTCTTCGGACGGCATCGCCAACTTCCTTCACCCCCGAACTCACACCCACAGAAGAGAAGAGGAGCGACGAGAAGAGAGAGAGAGAGAGAGAGAGGTGCTTCCTTGCTTGAGTTTAAAGGGCAATCCGATGATGATCCTTGATTCACGTTTTTGGTTATGGTTGACAGTTGACCGACGACCGTAAGCCATTCGCGTTATATTAGTGGGGGGAATGTTGGTAATTTGGATCATATGTCCGTCCACATCAGCATCTCTTAGATAAGTAGGCCTCCCGCTAACTTGGCCGTCGGCAGAAGAAAAGAATGATCAATCCCATGGTCAATGATCCCGACAAACCCTAGGAGCACAAACTCGATAAGCTCTGTTGGATCCACCACAAACGAATAAAGAGATTCCATTCAATTAATTGTATTTGAAGAAAGCATGATTAGCTCATATGATAAAGTAAGAAGCTTGATTCATTTTAAGTTTCTATATATAGATTAATTCTTTGACTTAGAATAATATCCGAGTGTCATGCTCATAGCTCTACTTTTCATCATCTTACGGTTTCTCTTTACTATGTGATCAATTCTCATGTTCACAATCATGTGTGGTTAAATTATTCTTGATTGTAAATCTCATACATGATCTTCGTCCTCATATTACAGCATTTCCATCACCATGATAGAACCGAGATTGGGAAAGACAAATTTGAGAAGGTTGTTATATAATGCCTCCAACCCAACGAACAATGGAGGATGGTACGATGTCGCAATCCGATAGATTCCTTTATAGGAACGCAATATCAAAAATCGAACAAATAAATTAATAATTGTTATATAATTCAATTCATAATCAATTTACCCATGATACATTTCAATAAGTTTAATATCTCTTTAAAAAATGAGTGAACCTATGAACTTAAGAAGATGAAACGAGGAGAGGGAATTGTTTCCATATTAGTGTATGTCATAGTTCATATTAGCAATAAAACAAATAACACTTGATGTCTTAAAACACTATCGTGATATAATAGTAATGATATCCTTACGGGCTTCGACTTCTCTTTACTCAGGATAATGGTAACGATGGTATCCTTATTGCAAACGATCTCCTCACGTACATAAATACACTTCCTCTGTATTATATGAAATCATGATTGAGCACCGAAAGGAGAAAATAGAGGATAGAAGCTTTAAAGGGAATGAAAAAGTAACGTTACCATAGGAGATACATTGTCCAATAATTATTCAATACATCAATGTCATATGATATGACGTTTATAGGGGAAAAAAGAGAAAGTTTTCTCATTTATGATGATAATCATAAGTTTTTTCTCATCATTTATGATTGAAAATATAATCACATGTTTTCTTTTCGTCATCATTTATGATCAGAAAAATCATTACAAGCTTCCTTCTTATCTTTTTAGAGAAAGAAAATGATGGTGGCTTTATCATTTTAGACAATATGCGTCCGCACTTGTATATCTAGGGTTACTAACTAAGGCGTTAGAAGGACCAGATCGAAAAACCTATCTTGACCTCAATCTTCGTATAGGTGACACCTCAAGAGCTCAAAACTTCCACCTTAGAGACACTTCAGACAACCTTACGCATACAGGTCTAGATCACATCAAGCTGACTAAGACGTCAATAATTTTTTTCTTAATATTTTGGTACTAGAAGAAGGATTCGATATCATAGCAATGTTCACTTACCAATCCTCTTAATAAATGCCTGAACAAGGACGTCTTGCTCTCAACTCACAATACTTTCATTCAGAGGGGCAACAACCAACCTTTCTGCATGTTAATGGTACTAGTTATATGTGTCATGCAAGTCAATCACGTAAGTAATGACACATGTGACTTGACATGTAATCTTTTTGCTTATTATATTTTGATATTTTATCACTTTATATTGACTATTGTATATATGCATGTATATATTGTGATGTCTTTAGATCTGTGTAATGGGAATCAAATCATGATAAGATCATGATACTGAGACCGATTCACCTTTAAACACAGATCCTAAATAATCTCGGTCATAGGTTACTCGAAAGGGACATCGAGATAACCGAACAGACTGATGTGTTGTATACCCGTCCATATGATGGATGCAGTTGGTCTCATAATTGCTCGTGTGGGGACACTAGGGATACAATACATGTGCTCATTGGGGAATGAGTTCACTAATTGATCCGCTTACGGAATGCTGGATGGTTGATGATGTCTTATTGTCAGACAGTGATTTCGTAGTCCCAATGGTGTATTTGATCCTTAGACTTGAGACACCAAGGATGTCCTGTATGAGTGCTCCACTTTTTGATACCGGACTTATAGGTTTAGATGTCCCAGATATAACACAGTCGGTCATCGGGAGTGATAGTCAACCTTATGAGGGCTATTGAGTGTCGATAGATGATCATTCACTCTTGGTGTTATGAGATAAATATTTCATATGTTCTTGCTCAGACAAATTCCTAGCTAGGGTCATTCAGATTGAGAGAGAAAGATTTCTTTGGAAGAATCTGATTAAAGCGAGACTCGAGTAGAAACCATATGGGTCTGACAGCACCATGCCCGGTATACGATCTCTGGGATATTAGATGAATGAGGGATTATAAGTACATGGTAATTGAGGACAGACATGTCAATGGATTGGATTCCCCTATATCGTCTAGGGACTACGGCGTAATGGCCTAATACATCTATAGTCGATGAGTCGAGTAAATTATTATGAAGATAATAATTCACTGAGCCAGAAGGAGTTTTTATAGGTATGACTCACGGCGAGCTCAATATTGGGCCTAGAGGGTCACACACATATGGTAGGCATTACAATAAGTAGAGGTTCGGATATGAGATATCCGCTAGAGCCCCTATCTTATTGGATATTCAATAAGCCCTTGAATTATTGGATCCTATGGATATGATTTAATAAGAGTCCATGAGAGATTGTTGGATAGAGATCTACTAATCTAATAGGTTTGGGTAGTTGGATGGAGATCCAATACTCAATAGGGCAAGATCTATTAAAGTTAAGTTGACATGGACCTCTATAAATAGGAGGGAATTAGTGGTTCATATGTTAGAGTCTTTTACTCGCCTCTTCTATTCTCCTCCCCCTCTCTATCTCAGAGAAAGCTTGAAGTTTTAAGGAGCATCGTCGTAGCCCTGTTATGCGGATCACCACTAGAGAGAAGGGCGCTTGATGTCCTTCACCCTCTCCTAGAGATATGTAGGAATTCAGGGATATATGATCTCCCTATGTAATACAATATATCTCATACATGTTTTTCTATTTTATGGATTTTTGCGTATCAATCTTCACGAACATAACTTCGGGAATTAGGGATTTTATTTTTTGTTCTTCCACTGCCCATGTGATGTCACCCTCGAGATTTCTCAATAATTATTTTTTGTTTTTTGGGAATTGAAGATTTTTGTTTTTTTGTTCGTGCAAAAATTAGTTTTGAAATATGTGTATTGTATTTTGGAAAAACTTTTACCATCAAAATCGTTGACGCGAGAAATGACAGTAACTGTTACTGCCCTTGCTGCTAGATGGCAGCGCTGCAGCCACATGCACGCGGGGGACACTGTGCGCACAGGCACGATTGGCGAAATCTTAAGAACTCGCATGCAATGATACTATCAATTAGTTATCCATCTAAACCAAATTGATTATCCTCGAAAGCACATGGAATACCTTAGCATGAGTGTTCAGGGGTTAAGAAGGCGTTGAGGATGGAGAGGACGCCAATAAGGCATTCTCCGGTGAAAGGATTGAAAAGGGGAGATCAGGCTCGGCAAGGCGGAGGAACTACCCCCATTGCTCCACAACGTCAATGCTCGCATAGTGAATGCAAGTGAATAACTAGAAGGAGTTCGCCATCCTTTGTCTCTTTCTCCTCCTCCTCCTCACCTTTTTCACTATCTCACTCCTTGGCAACTAAGAAGAATCACAACGATTAGAGCGATTGGAAATATACGTTGAGAAGGAAAAAGAAGTATATCTTGGCAATTCGGCAAACTAGCAATGAAGGGTCAAGATCTTTTCTGAATGATACGTATTCTTCATTTGGAACCATTTGATTTCCCTTGATAGACTACGATTTGGAACCATTTTTACCACACATCATCCTCGCCCCATAATCGAGTGTCATCGTCGCTATTAGGAGCAAATCCTAGATTCTATTCATTGGTAAACAAGGAATCCTTAATTAGATATGGATCTCAGGACATATATACTAGGAATCATATCATTTCATTTAACTAATTTTATAGATTCGTTGAGGGAAAAAAAAGAAGGAAATAAAATCTCAACCGAGATAACAGGAAAGAACTAATGAAGATGACAAAATAAATCATGTATTCTTTTTGTCTAAAAATAAAAATTATTATAATTGTATTCATTAATTGAAAATATAAAATAATTTTTTTTAGCAAAGGATAAAGGGTGAAGAACGCCTCTTCTTTTTTTTTTTTTAATGTATTTTACTTAAAAAAATCTATAATATTATTTTTTTTATCCAATGACGTCCCTATTTTAGTTTTTAACTTAGGGGTGTACTTTTTTTTTTCAACTTCAATGAAAATAACCTAATCTTTTACTAAAATAACGTGATCATATATGTTATTTTAAAAAAATGATAATTAATTATCATAAATTTTTAAAAATAAAAAAAATAATATTATTAAATCATGTCCTCGTGATTTTAAGTTGAATACTATCATTTTTATTTTTTAAAGAATTTTATGATAATTAATTATCAAAATTAAAAAAAAATTAAATAATATATATGATCAAATCATTTAGGTAAAAATATGTGGATACTTTAATCCAAGTAAAAAAACCTTGATAAAATATTAATATTAGATTTTTTTTTTCGGTAAAATACCTTTTATTCTACGCCGCAAACCACACTCGAGAATATACATACAGGCGGAAGTGACGGGGAGCGAGCGGTAGCGCTGGAAGGAGAGTCTTCGTTTGCCTCACCGCCATCTTCCTCGTTCTCGTCGTTTACCTCCTCCGGCTGAAACCACTGCAAGCTTCCATCTTTGACTTCGTTCAAACCACCGCCGCCAGAAAGATCCAATATAGAAGTCCACTGTTTTTTCTCTGACTCCTCTCCCGTTATTATTGTTATCTTTTTTGCACTTGATTTCAAAGTCATATCTTGTTAAAATTGAGACAAACGAAGAATCTGTTGACAAATCTGCGATTAGAATCTTTGGCTACGTTGTTGACAAATGAGGAGCCTATCATGAGTACATGCCTAGGAAAATCCAAATATTCCAAACAAAAATCCCTAGATATAATAAAAATCTACAGATATAATACAATTATGTGTGTATGGAGGAGTCTATCAGGCACGTCAGGAGGATTCATGCTAAATATAATACTAGCAGGGCAATACTAATCTACTAACTCACAATCAACATGTCTATCAAGATCTGCTGCACGAGCTACGAAACCAAGCATCCACTCTGCTAATAGAATTAACTGACAGTAGCAATTGATGACCGTAAAGCAGGTGTTACAGCGTTAACACATCAGCTAGACAGCAAAATCTAAAGTTACGAACCCTACCAAACCCATGCATCCAACCATCTAAGTCCATTCATAACAAGAGTAAATGCATGCTAAGAATACAAACGTTAGAAGCTGAAGCTTGTAATCACGTGGAGGCTGCTCTAACAATGTGGATAACAACTAGATCTGATCAGTAGAGATACCTCACAAAATGACTCCCAAGTAAGAGAGGAAAGAATGTTGTGTGGCTTCACCCTCCTGGCAAACCTATGTTGATATCCGTGGTGGAGTTACTAGAGCCAGGCACGGGGTGTAGGGAAGGAGCCCAATTTTCCACCTTGAACGAGGATGTAGCGGAAGGATTTGGCTTCCCCATTGCTGAACTGCTCTGTCCTTGCCCGCCACCAAAAGCTTCCTCCATATCCGTGGTCGAATGTGGCATTGCAGCAGATGCCGGCGTAGATACTGAACCAGTTTCTATTCTTGGCTTCTTTATTTTCTGCTCCATCTGATAGCTTGGCAAGAAACTTCCCACCACAACCTAACAAAGAATAATATAGTGAACTGTGAACAAGCTTGAACACAAAATTTTTATAACCATAATTTTCACCTACTTAAATCATCCTGATATTTGACTTGTAAAGTTCTGTTTTAAAAAATATCGAAAAAGAAAACATGCAAACATCTGCTTTTGGAAAAGAAGACGTGGGAATGGATCGTGCACTATACAACGGCAAGAAGTGATGGGACACATCTGTCACAAGGATCTTTTCTCACCATTGAGCTAGATGGATATCTCTAGTTAAATTAAAAGCATTCGATTTTTTTTTTTTTTTTTGTAAGGTTTCTTATGTTACACTGAATTGCTCGTTCCAGACTAGGAACTGGCATAGGTCGTGTAAATGGATCATGCTTTATAAAAGAGTTTGAAAAAACGAAAGTAGATTTTCAGAAGCACTATTTTTGTTTTCAGCACAGAAGAGACTAAATGTCAAGGAAGCTAATTCAAATGGTCAATTAAAAATTTTCAGCAATAACAAATTATTATATGGGCATCCAAATGAAAGGCTTCTATATCATGAGAACTTTCAGGCATAAGCCCATTACCTGCACAGGACTAGCAGCAACCAAAAGACCAGCAACTCCTCCACCGACAACTCGGCCATCTGGACTTGCCAAAGAAACACTCAGGCCACCTGATCGGCTTCTTGTTCCTCCATTTTCAGTTGGCATAAAAGATCCAGATAAAGAGAGCAGTTCAAAACGGCCCTGTAATACAGCAGACCAGATATCATTATGCAGATTGTCCTGCGGTACACACATCTGCCCACATCTACAACTAAACTTGCACCGGCACCCACCCTCTTTGCTGCTAAAAGCATTAGTGATATACCTAATCTAATAACAAATCCCAGTGTATCCCACAGATGGAATGCAGCATCTAGTATCATGTAAGTAGGTAGGTTGAGAACCAAAAAGTATTAACCCATAGGACCAAAATAATCCCAATGTATCTAAAGATGGGGTTTTGTTTTGTTAAAAAAAAATCCCAGATGAGTTCTAAAATCTTTAGCAAAAAGACCTAATCTAATAACAAATCCCAAAAGATCCATATTTAGAATGCAATATCTGGAATAATGTAAGAAGTAGGTCGAGAACCACAAGAACCAAGATCTATCATTAATTCATAGGGGACCAAAATAAGGGGCGAGTCGACTAGAGATAAAACTTTACTAAAAACAATAAAAGATAATATGACTGCTGTTGATTTAACTAGGATATTATCTCACATAACTCAACGGTGGAAAAAGACTCGTGTTGCCAACCTCAGAGTTGGGATATTATAGCTTAATGTTGTTGTTATAGTATAGAAGCAAAATAGGATGCTATTACAATTGGATCAGATATTGAACTAACAGAATCAACTCTCAAAATGAAAAATATATGTGTGTATATACAACAAGAAAGAAAACCCAAATCAAAATTTGGCCACTTATATTGCTTGGCAACGCTTGCTAGTGCAAAACTTTTCTTCAGATTGCATATATAAAATAGATTAATTTTTGAAAATCCACCCAGTTGCTGAAACCCAGAAACTACGAGAAGTACCAATAATGAATCAAATTAATCACCAAAATCTAGTAAAAGTATGGCTTTTTCCTCAAACAAAAAATCGGCACCAAATTCAGAAAATCTTGTAGAAAATGTTAAGTAAAAAGATATTGGACGATTAAAGAAGTCTAACTCCACATTCATGTCAAGTAGATTCATCACCGTTGCTCATAATAAGCTTTGCCCAAACTAGGAAAGGAAAACCAAAAACATAGATAGAAGTATACAAACAAGATACAAGTGAGCACACAAAAAAAGAACAACATAATGTACTACTTATACCAAAAAACAAAGTTATTTGATGTAGTATGTACTGTCAACCCCAATGCAAAAAATGTTATACATAACTTTTAAATAATATATGATTGTGTATTATGAACAAATAAGCACCTCTTCTGGGAAAAGCCCTAGCATGTACCATATTTAGCATAACAAAGCCAAGATAAATATGAGCAACTCCACACAGCAGGAAAACATAAGAGTCCTGGCAAAATATTTGCATCGATTTGAAAGAAATGTTAAACCAATACCGTCCATCCGGTAATGGTAATCATCATAACCAACCAAAATTGACAAAAGATTATATGAACTACAATGTTCATAAATAGGGTATGGTGCACTTATTTGACAAAGTACCTACATGTAAGCAACTGATAATGATTGATAGACAATACTGAAACCATTGGATTATTAAATTGATTTCCAGAAAAAGAAAAGGTTAACAGTAACCTTATATGCAATCAGGATTGTTAAATAGTGAGCTATCTCATATGTCCAATATAATTATTTTAGTGAAACTACTAAAATTGGTAATGACAAACTTAACTATTGATCTGTAACTAATTTATTACACAACTTGTTTCCCTATGAATTCTTAACATGACATCATGATCAGCATCTGCTGTTAATTATGCTAGCATAGCAGCAGTACAACCAGATGTGAGCCGTCACTTTCATCTGGGGATATGCTGGGCTTAAGAAATAAAATGTTCTATGCCATTTGCACTTTAATCTTTGAAGCTGGCTCCAACAACAAACTATTTTATTCATTGCTGGAAGACAGATCATATGCTCATTCAAGAGTCTCCTTTACTAGATGATGTAAGACTCCTTTCTCAAGGGTTCACTGCCCTTCTTGGAGTATGCTTCCAAAGCGCGAAGGAAAAAAAGCATGTATGTTCATTTTCTTATATAATAAATTTACATATCATGCTGAACACAGTTTTATTTTCTCAAATTTATCTGTGAAGTAAATTAATTTAATGCTATTAATTATAGAACAGCAAAATATTATATCAGTTAGTCTTATCTTAGAAAAGTATTCTAATTATATAAAGTTCTTCCTAATCTAAATGCATTTAATGTGAGATCTTCAGAAAGCATGCACTCATTCTGCATAGGCAAACTAAGATTTGCTATATTCAAATAATGTATCAGTTCAAATTGCATCCAAACTTCTAAGGATCTATATTAATGCCAAGACTTTTCTACAGTTAGCGGTCAAGACCGAGCATGTTAACAAGATTATGCCCCTCATTAATGCCTTTTCATTCACCAGTATTAGGTGAGGTATAGAGAACATCCCAAAATGGAAAAGGTTTCATGTAATATATTGCATAATCTACAACCAGCTATCAGTCAGGTATCAGGCATGATCATAAGAAGCTGGTGACCGATGCTAAAGGCAAAATTAGTAAAAACAGGGGCTTAAAACAAAATCCTAAAAGATTAATTATCATAATTACCACCTTTTGAAATATTCCTAAAATCAGGAAGAGTCAAGAAGTGGTACCAAGGAGTAGCATCATATCAAAGTCACAAACAGCACAATGAAACAACAGATAAAAAACCACGTTCAATATTGATAAATTGCAAGCAAGCAGTAATCTAAATTTCTTTTATCTTCAACATTTACCACTCAAAGTGTTTTGCATGAATATGTGCTGCTTAAGATTATCAACTAATTTATCATCAGAATACTGGTTTAACACTAAGTTGACAAGCTATCACACTAAATTCCTACTTTTGACTCGATGTGTGTCACATAAAATACATCCCTGAGTTCATTTACCAATTTCCAGAGGGGCAAAAAATGAGAGAGTTCATTCAGCTACATTGTTAAGCAAACCTAAATATCTATGTTATTGTGATCACAATCATTTCGTTTAATATCGCATGTCCTACCGGCTGTTAGTATATCAGAACTAGGAAGATGGGCAAGGAGAGATAACTGTTGGACCATTTCTCTAGTATTTAACAATTAAGCGGAACTTAGGAAATCATATAACATCCTACAATAAGAGGAGATACACGGACCTCATAAGTCAAAGTACCACCACTTGAATCAGGTTGACGTAGTGTAACATTAGAAATAACACCATTAGCAGATAAAATACAAATAGCTCGAGGCCCTTGTTGTGAAAATGATATAATTTTCATAGTAACATCCTGCAAACGTTAACAAAGGTAAATTATAAATAGATTATGAAATATTTAAAGGATTAGATACAGAAATGTACAACAGAAGGATTTATGACTTCATATTCAATTAAAAGGATATCCCTGATTTTGATTTTTTTCTGACTGATTTGAGAGAATCACAATATAAAACTTTTCAATTTATTTTATATGATTTCGAATTTAGGTAACGAGATCCAAAAAAACAGAGAAGCTAGCTCATTAAATAGCTCCGTGATCTGTACAAAAACAGCACTTTTCTATAGAAATTCAGTATATTCCTTAGAATCATTAGAAGTCCAAATTAAAGGATATAGATATGTTCTTTTCATATTAAACATGGTTAAAGAAGTGCATATCTGATTTAAAACCATGTGCATATCTTAATGCTGATTATAAATGGACCTAGATATGATTTCACTATAAGAAGTATACCCATTCTGTTTTCACCAATAATGCCAGAGAAATATTATTCTGTTCTTTCTCTGATTGTGTTAGCATTTATCAAAGACACTGATGTTGTTCTTCAAGAAGATAAATTAAAGACAGCAAATGTAAAGGATGGCAGCCAGAGCAAGCCCACAGTGGGACCACAAAGACAAACACTGGCCCACCCTCGCTAGCTTTTTTCGAAGCCTCGTAAAAGCCATGAGTGAAACTGTAACCAGCATATAGGGATCTAAATTACAATTTGTTGGCTCCACTCATGTGGGACCACTTTTAACCACAAAAGCATCAGGCCAGATCCATAAGAATAAAAAGGCAAAAAATAAGGTGAATTTTTTACTCTTTTGGTTGGTTTCAAGCAGATGTCCAACAAAAGATCTGCAAGATAGAATGTATCCAAGAGGGCCTTTCACATGCTTCTAATCGGTTTCCATGGAAGATCTTGCACAGATTTCAGCTGAAAATTTTACCCATGTTGTACATTTCTATCCCCTTAGTCAGATTTCATCAGCATCTATGATGAAACCAGACAACAAATGAGCTACCTTAAAGTTCTGACCGTTGAAGTTCTCAGTATTTTTCACCAAAGATGTTTACAAGTTGAGTCTACCTCATACCACTCAATTTCCAAAGCCTACGTGCCTTAGCATATTACAAAAAAGCCCAACGCACTTAACTCTAAAATTAATTATAACATGCAGTATGATAAAGAATTTTCACAATAATGGATTACAGCTACCGAAAATTTTATGCTAGGTGCAAGTAAGCAAACCTCGCCAGCAGCGACATTAATGACATGAGGTGTGAAATTCGCACCAGCAGAGCAAGCTACCATCTCTCCTGCAATGTATAATTCAGATAACTAGAGATTTTATAGTAAACCTCTGCAGCCTCACCTAAATCGAGTTTGCAAAGAAAAAAAAGGGATTCAAAATAATGGGTACTCTCAAGGCAAATTGACGAAAAAGTGACACCATCTATGGTTGAACATTTCAGCTAGCAAAAACTGTAGCTAATTAGTCCTTAGATTTAGCAGAGATGAGACAAGGGACTGCAATACATAGATCTAGCAGTCACATTATTTTACCACATGAAATCATGCCAAAGACACTAGGTTTACCATGAAGATGGACAGTAAGGGGTTCTGCTGCTAACAAAAATAGCAGTCAGACTGCATCCAGCATGTGATGTCTACTGCTGCCAGCACAGCCCTTATCCATACAATGTCTTCCAGTTGGAGAAGGATGCAACCCCACACCTGCTCTTATTCTCCAGTTTCTCAGAACCAGCATGACAGAGACCACAAAACTACAAGCCCTAGTTAAAAGGGGGATCGTTGAGGTTGAGGTTCCCAATTTCCCAACCCAACCCCACAAAACTTCGCTTTCCCTACCAAGTACAACAGCAGATCTGCAGAAAGAGATCAGGTTGCGTGGTCCCCTGGCAGATCTCAAAGGCTTGGTTCTTGAAGAACAAGCTGACAGCTACCACCAAAAATTAACTCTGATGAAAAGGAACACAGACAGAGGGGAGACCATTCCGGGATCCACAGACTCGCTCATCATCAACCGACCTCCATGAGAACCAAAGGACGACCCGCACGAATCGGCAACAGCAGACAGAAATGTCAACACACGCGAAAAAGAGAGAAGGAAACAAGAAAATGTCAACTAGATCCTAAATAATCACAGGGAATAACATCAGTGGCCGTTGGATTTGTGTTCGAGAAATAGCAATCGTGATTTCAGATGAAAAAGAACAGGCAGTACAGGGAGGAGGAATACCTAAAGGCTCCGACTCGAGTCCGTACTGCAATGTCTTGCTCACCAAACCCACTGGCCGCCCTCTACCCCGTTTCATCGCCGCCCCCACCGCGGCCGCCGACGTGTACTGGACGCCGGCCGGCACGGACGCCGAGATCGGCATCGGGTTCAGCGGCCGCAGCAGGCTCCCGTCCGGCCCGTACTTCCTCGGCCGCCCCCTCTTCTTCTTCATCGGCTCCGCCGCCACCAACCCGACAACCGCCGCCGCCGCCTCCGGCACGGCCGCGGCCGGCCCGACCACCACTCCCGCCGGCGCAGCCACCGGTGGTGCCGCCACCACCGCCGGTGAAGCAGAAGCAGCAACCGCCGCTGGCGCCATCCCGCCGATCTCGCTAGCAGGCTTCTCCTCCCTCACCAACCCTGCCGTCAGAGGCGAGGACGGAGGCCGGTAGCTTCCGGACCCCTCGACCGCCGCCGGAGAAGGTACGGCTCCTTCCCTGCCCTCCATGCATAGATGAACCTCAACAAACCCTAAAAGCACTCGCAAACTAGTCGCCTCAACTCGCCCACTCGCAAACCGGAAGGAACTCCTCCTCCCGCCGGGTTCCGACCGTTAGGGTTTTCTCCAGCCCCTCGCCGTCGGACTTCACCACCACCAGCTCCGCCGCAACGATAATTAAACCCAACAAAAAAAGAAAACCAACTCTAGAAAATATCACTTCTTCACCAATTTCTCTCGCCTTCTTCGATCCTGATCGAAGTGGAGTAACTACTGATTCAGACAACACCACCAACAACAAGAAGCAGAAAGAACAGTGTAAGAAAAAGAAAGAGAGAGAGAGAGAGAGTGGAAATTAGTAGATAACTCGATTATTTAAATGCGGGACGCTACAAAAATCGAAATATGCTGCTGCAGGAAAGGCAAATACTAATTTCTTATTGTGGAGGTGAATGTGTTATTCTAAGGAAAGAGATGGGTAGAATCGGAATATAAAATTATCAGTGCTTTTTGTTTGAATTGTTTTTATTTGGGGTCTTATTTTACTCCCTTGTCTGATTTCGCTTTGAAAGTCGTGCGAGGTAAAATACCACTGCTCATGCGAGGAATTACGGAATTGGCCTTCGTCATGGCCAGCGTACCCTCTCTCGTGTTGGGAGTCGCGACCTGTGGAGTCAAAAGGAATTTGATTATAATTATTTTTTTTGAATTATTATAAAAAGAAGAGTTCTTTAGATATGTGCATATGATTCAACAGTGTCTTCTGCTGCAGCTCAATTAGATCCATGACTAAGCAAGAGAGACGAAAGAGCGGACATGGAATGGCATGCATGCTAAGGAAGACAGGCGGAGGACGCAGATGGCAGCGGTCGGCTGCATGGGGTGGTCAACGTAGTGTTGGAATATGCCTGGAAGCAGACTGAATCAGCCGTGAAAGTTTTCAGGAACGATGTGGATCCTGAGAGACCAAATCACGGTGGGACGCGTACGTGAGAACACATCACCCGAGAAACTTCCCCTGGGTGATTCCATCAGCCTGAGCATGGGACGAGGGAATCAAAGGTGACCGATACGAAAGAGCTTCCGTCTCTCGTCAGGAGTTGACCCCAAGGCATTGGATATATATAGATTGGAGGATTGCGTCGCCTCTCACCGGTGACCTCGAAAGAACACTCGCATGCATAAAGACAGGAAGGCATCTCCCCACCACGACAAGATCCCCTTCCAACTCTTGCCGAGTGCACAGTGAGTTATACTCTCCCATGTCTGGAAACGAGAGAGAGAGAGAGAGAGAGAGCGGGGGAGGAGCGGCACTGCTGTCTTGCTTTGATGAAAAGACTGCAAAAGAATGCTGCAGTGTGACTGCTACAGTAGGAAAAAGGAAGCTAAAGGCGAAAGGATGACTGCTCGTTCTCCAGCGGCAGGCATGCATGCATGCATGTGCCAGACAATAAATAAGAAAGTTAAAGTGCGGTGGATGCAGGAAAAGAATGTGGTGAGCATCAAAGCCAAGAGAAACGAAGAAGAAAGAAAGAAAGGCGGGGCGAGTCCAGACGAAGAACAGCTCAGCGAGAGCGGCTGCTCCGCCGGGCCTCGCGGCACGTCAGGCGCCGAGGCGAAAGCCGTGCCCGCCTCTGGTGGTTTTAGAATCTTTTCTTGTATATAAAGATGATGGCGGTGGTGGATGCGCTATTAATTTAAATTTAGGCTCCACGAAGGAGACTTTGATCCATCCACTTTGTTACGATTTATCATTGAACTGGTTCAGATGGAAAGTTGGATGAGCATGATTACTTCGGAGAATATCCTCGAACAATGTTGATGATGTGTTCAATACTTATCCACAACAATCTTCAGTTCTTGTTTTCTTGTGTGTTCGATTTTTTTAGACAACATGTACGAAACAGAAAATTACTATTGTCAATCTTAATTTTGTTTGTTATCAATGTTTCTAGAAAATATTTTTAATTGTGTGATATTACATGAAGAAAAAAACAACTCAAAACAGTATTATTCTTTGATTAATAGTCTACATCAATTGTCTTAGTATCGTAGAGGCTCTTGGGTGGCATCGAGAAGGATGAGGCTTCGGGTATAGATAGGAAGAATGTAATATCTTTAGCTTATTTATTTTTTATTCAATGAAAATAAAATATTGGACATGTATATTTACTTTTGAAATTATTTTTTGTGTTATCCTTTTCATATACAATAATGATAAATTATCTGTATATTCACTTTTTTTTTTTGTATAGATTCTTTCTGAACTATAAAGATTAAGGCCTAGATTGATCATTTTAAACGAGTATCGCTTAAGTGTCATATGCCTTATGTGATCGAGGCCTTATGTAATTTGGTTTTGACTATTTTGTAGTTGGACGAGGCTCTTTAAGGTTAATGCCCTTCTTTTTCTTCTCTCTAAGAGATATTCAATTTAACGGCCCAATTAATTCAGAGAAAGATCGATGTTTTGGGTGATAAACCTAAGTAAATTTGACCGAGATTAATAAACATAGATTTGGACGCAAATTTGCTTGCCATTGATCATACTTTTGAAAGATTCCATATGTAAATTGGAAGATGGCCCAAGACATCACATAGAGTTAATAGATTGCATGGTTGGACCTCGAATTGTAATATGATTGACTACATGAATCTTTTTCTTGTCGCGGAGCTAATAAGGCTATTTTAATGGAGACTCTCCGGTCCCATCCGGTGCAAGCCAATGGTCGATGAAGGAGCTGCAACACAGGCAGCGGCAGGTGAGGGAAGGGAAGGTGGAAGGATGAGTCCAAAGCCATCTCCATCACTCACATGGATTCTCTGTCCATGGCTGGCAATTAAATAGCTCCCGCGATGCTCGCTGATGCATACAATAGTTTAAGCCAGCGCTAGCTGGTCGCGGAAGAAGAGCTTCGTGATCTGGTCTTCTCATGGAGGTTGAGGTGCAGCTCTCATGGCCGGCCTGCCTCCGCCTCTCAAAGTGGACTTTGTCGAGTGCGAAAAGCAGAACGGATTCGAGGCGGTCGTTGGTGCCGTTCACATGGCGTCGGCGGCTTCCTCCCGGTGGTCCACCTGGGTTGAGCTCGGTGCATGCACGAACGCATGCTTCATTAGTTTATGGGACAATGGACGTTGATGCAGCATCCTCACTGCATTAAAGGATTCCATTCAAAATGGATGGTTGATTCTCCTCACTGCCTTTCCTGTATATCCTCTCTCGTACGCAATCCACACGGTAAGTCGTAATCCTTCTCCGTCTCCGTCAACATCAACACGGCCACCGCTTTCTTTGCTCACTGCTTCCTTCATGTCAGGTCACATGAGTCACGTGGAGATTTACCACACTGCTTCCTCCATCTCTCTTTTCCGGCTTTAATATTTGTGCGGCGCGAGCGGGCCTCGGCGACCGCGTCGACCGTGACCGACGGGGGGAGCAAAGAACAGCAGCGGGGTGCGGGATCTGCCACCTGAGATGGAGGCTCCGGGTACCACATCTACCAAAGCTCCGCGTGCGCCGACGCCGGTCTCCGGCTTCCGAGCTGTGGTTGAGACGTCATGGCCGCCAAGAGATGGGAGGCAGGGGAAGGGTGGTGGGCGCCACCGCCAATAATGGTGGTCCTCCCAAGATTCCAGGCCTCGCCCCCGCTCCTCCTCCGCTACAACTCCCGACCACCTCTGCCGCTTATTACCGTACCGTGGTAAGGGCACCACATGCGTCCTCCTGCCCCTGGTTTGTCTCGATAATGACGAAAAGGCCCCCATGGCAGGTGATTAGCAGAGAGTACGACGGGGCGAAGCACGCGTGAAACAGAAAGGCTAGGAACGTAAACGCAGTTCGAGTATCGGGGGTGGGTGCGCCATTGAATGATTGGCCTGCAGCTAGCAACGACAGCATCTCTGATCTCATCTGACGTCGACGTTGCTGACCTTGCCCCGATTAAACCTCCCATGAAACGTCGGAGGACTTCGGCTCGATAAGAACAAGAGAGGGAGAGACGGAGCCTTCTCACTCGGACGAGCAGGTTGAACAGGAGGCAGCAGCAGATGGTTGTGAGGGAGAGAGAGAGAAAGAGAGAGAGAGAGGGCCGTAGGGGTGTTGGGAGAGGGGAATAAAAGGGAACGATCGATCGTTGTTGTGCTAGCAGAGCCCTATCATGGATTCATCTTCTTCCTTGCTTTGACCTACCCAAACGCTAACTCAATCCCTAAACGAATCACGAGCCCACAAGATAGGCGTCCCTCGTCTTCCTCCTGAACCCTTCCGGTAGCAACAATTGCAGCTACATATACCCAATTTGCCAGGAAGAGAATGAGCACAGATGGAAGAGATGGGTGAGTGGGGATTAGCCGCTTGTTTTCGCTCCTTCTCTCCACGTAGCAGCGCTCCGATTGCGTGCTAGAAGGTGAGAGCGAACAGAAAAGAGACGACTGACAGAGACGGCCGCCTTAGCTTCTTTCTTTTCCTTCTTTTTCCCTCTCTCTGTCTCTCTTTCGCATCGCCTTCATTCTTCTATCGTATCTTTTACTTTTCCTTCCTTTCCTTCTTCGTGGCCTGTTGCGTTCTTCTTTTGCACCGCTTCGATTCCTACGTCCCGTCCAAGTTGTGTTGGGTTTGTGCAGAAGGGGAGCTATTGCACAGGTAATGGATCCGATGACAGCATCCACGCATGGCTATCATCTCCCTCCCTTCCGCAGTCGTGACTTCCACCGTCTCCACCATCCGCCGCAACTCCAACCCTTCCAACCGCAGCAGCAGCAGCCCAAGATGGACGAAGAGCAGAGCAGCCTCCGTCATGGCAACAAACGTGACAACGATGACAGCAGCAGCAGCAACAACAATTCGAACAGCGCTGACGGAAAGCAGCTGGCGCCTTTGGCATCGCCCGGCATCGGTGGTGCAGAGGGCAGGGAAATCATTCGCAAGCCACGTGGCCGCCCGCCAGGATCGAAGAACAAACCGAAGCCACCGATCATCATCACGCGAGAAAGCGCCAACGCGCTACTGTCCCACGTGATGGAGATCGCCGACGGATACGATATCTGCGAGAGCGTCGCCGCCTTCGCGCGCCGCAGGCAGCGAGGAGTCTGCGTCCTCAGCGGCAGCGGCACTGTCACCAACGTCACTCTCCACCAACCGGCCTCCCCCGGCGCCGTCGTCACGTTCCACGGCCGGTTCGAGATCCTCTCTCTCTCCGGATCCTTCCTACCACCGCCCGCCCCGCCGGCTGCCACGGGCCTAGCCATCTACTTGGCGGGCGGGCAGGGCCAAGTCGTTGGAGGGAGCGTGGTCGGGCCACTCATAGCATCGGGTCCCGTCATTATAATCGCGGCTTCATTCGGCACCGCCGCCTACGAGCAACTCCCTCTCGCGGCAGAGGAGGGTCTACAAATGCAGGGCACACTTGGATCGCCGGATCTGATCGGCCAGTCGCCGCCGCCGCAACTGCTACCTCCTGACCCAAATAATCTGCTCTTCCACAGTCTGCTGCCAAACCTACTCAACAACGTGCAGGTGCCGGCCGATGCTCATGGATGGGACGGTAGCGGAGACCCTCCGCCGTATCGATTCGACTAAAATTAACACTCGATTAGTATTTCTCCTTGTCTCAGCTGAATCGTCTTCAAATGGTGTTCGTTCTCGTTACTTTGACTCATCATCCTTGTGCCAGTGAAAGAATAGCTCGTACAGATGTAGACAAACCAGCTACGTACATCTTCTGTTCTGTCGATTCTGTTCATCTCCTTAAATCGACTAACTTCTGCTTCCCTAAATTAAGAAGGTTAAGTGGGAAAGAAAGGATTCAGCAGCGTCCATGACCTCCAGGCTTGTCCTTTAGCAGCGTACATGGGTTGTTGCACACCACTGACCAGTCTCAGCTCCCAAAGCTCTCCCTTAACAGCAGCAGCATTCTCATGTACGCTGCTTTCGGAGGCTGGGGACTTGGAGCAAGGAGGAGTAATGACGGACTGCAGTGCACGTGAACTGTGCAGCAGAATCTCCTTCTCGAGGCAACACAGTTAACCTGATAACAAGGCAGGCATGAATCAAAGAGGGGTGAAAGGTACTGTGCCTCTCAGGGAGTCAGGATAAGGTTTTCAGCAGCTGCAGCACGCAGAGCATGATATGCTTATCCCAGTGTATACCTTGATGATGCAGTAACCGGAAGGTACTAAAATATAAATATAATGATATGCATACTAAAATATAAACCTTATTGAACTTATCCCACTAATTCAAAAATACCTAAATTTAAATGAATTATAGCACACATGTAGCCTTCTCCTCCTCCTCCTCCTCCTCCTCTTCTGGCATACGCTGCCCTGGCCTGATCCAAAGAAGCCTACAACCTCACTGGAAGCAACCATAGCCCAGCTTCTTAAATATGAATGAGAATAATACAAACAAGAACACCATCAGTGCATTCAAAGAGGAGTGGCTCGGGAAGGCCGGAATTATGTAGCCCGATGACTATTTTTAGTAGGTTATCTTACCTCTCCATATGCTTCATATCCTTTCCAATCGACTATAACTAATGAAATGTGTTCTTGCTGTACCTCTCAAATCCATATCGGAACATGTCGAGCAGTCAGGAGCTTCTTCCTTGCATAGAGCCCAATGACCTGCGAGAAAGCCTCATGATCTGCTTCTGATGAGTGATCCTTGTAGGACTTTCTCCCACTTCCTTACCTGTTGTGCAGTCCAAGCATGTGAACTGTAGGATGTACGTGAAGGAGAGGACATGGGTTCATGTGCTGTTGCTAGATATGTGCCCAGACATCATGTTGCGTTGTTGGTGGTGTTCCTCAGCTGTTCGATATCAAGTTCAACGAATCCGGAGTCGGATGTGTTTGGATCAAACCTCACATCCTTCGCCACTGGGAGAAGACCGAGTGCTGGAGATGGATGGTTGATTCCATCGGAGGCAGCTGAATCGACGGCATGTCTGCAAACCTGTAAATGCCATTTACGCATGAAACTGCAGAAGATGAAAACTTATGCTTGCCAGAGGGATGATGGGGAGGCGGCAGGCCATGTGGAAATGCTCTCCTGTACTTGCAATCATCATTTACTTCCTGGTAAATAACAATGATCTTGATGGGTCCACGAGAATCCAAGGCGTTTTGTGGAAAGATAAGAAGTTGGATTGCTGTAATCTTTGTGGGACCATCCTCAGCACCTAGTTACGAAACTAGTAGCAATAGTAACATGGCACTCATGTGCATTGCAGAAATGTGTGGTCGCCATCATCACAATTACCTGATACATCTCCAGGTCATGGCCATTCTGCATTCCTTGGGTGACTGATTGATCACGTAAACTATCACTTCTGCGAATATAAGGTTTATTTGGGTGGTGATATGATGACATGGATGCTTGGCTCAGTACTACTGCAGCAGATAAAAAGTTTGAGGAAGTGGAGCAAAGCAGGAAGTGTTCCTCATCTTGCATAAAGCATAGCAGGTAAGTCTGGCCGCTAAATAGCATTCAAGAGCAGACAGTGGGACAAGATACCACATGGTTTCTTCTGCATGCGGAAGCCATGATGATACCAAACCAACCATCATGGCAGAAGGACTTGTTGGTCTTGAGAAGCTCAAGAGATCATGTCCTATGCAACAAATGGACCGTTCAAATGGAGGAGGAAGTGGCCTCAGCAGTCATTGTAGGGTCCTGTCAGGAACAGTTGCGAGCTGAAATGTAAGTTGTCGAGCATGTTTCTTCGTGTGAACTATGATCACCTGCATGCACAGATGCAGAGAAGCCAACTAGTGGGAAGTTCTGTGCTCAACCTTTACAGGATTGCTTAGGCAGGAGAATCTAGATATGATCCAATGTGTATTGAGATGTAAGATTGACTAGACATGGATCTCGATGTCGGATTTTTCGGGTATCACTTTCCTTTTTGGCTTTAAAGGTGAAGGGCGGGCCATGGCTGTCCATGGCGAGGTCAGCAGAGCCACGAGCCGCATCGGCCCCGCATGTCTTCTCGCACAATCTCGCTACTGGCATAAATAGCACCCCCACCTTACCGCCACTCTACAATTCCCACAGCTCAACCACACTTCCTCTCCTTCTCCTGCTGCTGCTGCTGCTCCTCGTCTCTCGAACGCAGACAGACAAGAAAGCAAGGAAGAGAACATGGCGGTGAAGAAGCAGAACAAGGTGGTTCAGACTAAGGTGCTGAAGCAGATACTGAAGCGGTGTTCGAGCTTAGGGAGGGAGGGAAAGGAGGAGGAGGAGGAGGAAGGGCTGCCCGTGGACGTGCCCAGGGGCCACTTCGTCGTCTACGTCGGCGACAACCGGAGCCGCTTCATCGTGCCCATCTCCTACCTGGCCCGCCCCGAGTTCCAGAGCCTCCTCCGCCAGGCCGAGGACGAGTTCGGCTTCCACCACCATATGGGCCTCACCATCCCCTGCGACGAGGTGGCCTTCCGCTCCCTCACCTCCGCCCTCACTTGAAGTCCAACACCACCTCTCCTCCGTCATCTTCTTCACGTGAATTCCCATGTTAGATTAGCTGGGAAGGATTAGCGTGTACAGTGCAGGGCGTGTTCTTCCCACCCTCTTTCACTGTTGAGTTCTAATTTGCCGAAGAGTAACAGGAAAAGCTGCTTCTCTGTTAATTAATGTATCTCTCTCTCTCTCTATGTGTATATTTATAGCAAAGACCCAATATTTTCTAGAGATCAAAATCTAGTGCTAAATGCTAATATGAATTTACCATGGTTAATAATAAGTATTTTTGGATTTCATAATTCAAACCAGTTGCGTGAAAAATCAAGCTTGTTCGAGAATAAATAATTCAAGTATAATAAAAATGCTTTTATTATACTAACTCAAGTATAATAAATCAAGCTTGTTTGAGAATAAATAATTCAAGTATAATAAAAATGCTTTTATTATACTAACTCAAGTATAATAAATCAAGCTTGTTTGAGAATAAATAATTCAAGTATAATAAAAATGCTTTTATTATACTAACTCAAGTATAATAAATCAAGCTTGTTTGAGAATAAATAATTCAAGTATAATAAAAAGGCTTTTATTATACTAAATCAAGTATAATAAATCAAGCTTGTTTAAGTTCTGCAGCCAGCCATGCATGCGGTAATGAGGCATGGGTCATCCACACATGTTGTTCTTGCTGTGTGCTGTCTTCTAATTTTGAGTTCTGCAGCCAGCCATGCATGTGGTCATGAGGCATGGGTCATCCACGCATGTTGTTCTTGCTGTGTGCTGTCTTCTAATCCACTACTGCCCTTGGATATATTGTCCTCGACATGCACATGACATGTCCCTCACATGCATCACCTTTCATGCCACCGCCACCCATTAATATGATACGCCTATTCAATATAAATCCCATATATAATTCTTATTATATATATATATATAATAATAATAATAATAATAATAATATCTACGAGACAATGATTAATCACAATAATATCTACAAGACAAAGAAAGAGAGGGAAGACAGAATGAATGAAGAATGCTTCAGTCCTTCTGAGTTTGTGCGGAAAGAACGACTCCGACGACTCGGCCTGTTAATGAATGCTCGCTAACTCGGTGATCCGATTCGACAAAGGGATGACTCGGCTGCTGAACCGCTTCTTCGCCATCTCTCTTCTCGATCATGATCACTTCGTCGCTCCCCCTCGTCCAGCAAACACACTGTGCGTGCGTTTTAGTTCATCAGACGGACTTGTCGGCGATGCAGTGGGCGTGCAGAAGCGGCATCGAATCGGCAGCGTGCAGCCACCGGCCGACATCGCAGCAACAGGAGGAGGAAGGGATGTCGTGGGAGAGCTTCGTGAGGTGCTCGAGAGTGTTGTGGGTGAACCTCGAGGATGAGGAAGAGACGAGGCGGAGGACGTCCTCGAAGAGGGCCTCGTCGCAGGGGAGTGAAAGGGGGCCGGGGCGGGAGGAGAAGCCGAACTCCTCCTCGGCCTGTCGGAGCAGCTCCCGGAACGCGGGGTGGTTGAGGTGCGACGCTCGCACCACGAACCGCCGGGAGCTGCTCCCCACGCACACCGCCACGTGCCCTGCTGGCACGTCCGAGGCCGCCCCCGCCCCTCCGCGCCCCCTCCTTAACGCCTCCACCGCCGTGGCCCTCATCCTCCACCGCCGCAGCATCTGCCGCAGCCACACTATGTGGCGGATCTTGCTGCATTTCCCCATTCCTCCCATCTCTCTGTATCTCTCGGCTGGTGAGGTGAGAATCGGGGATGGAGGGAGAGAGCGCAGTGGCGAGAGCGGGTTTTATAAGTGATGAGCTACAGAATGCCCCTACTGTTTATACTATTATCTCCGCGTGCATAGGAAACCAAAGGTAAGGAGGAGTGTGCTGTCAATGAGATGAACTGATCTTAAGAGAGAGAGAACGAGACAAGAGTCAACGTAAAGCAGGACATCAATCTATATATCCTCTCATCTCGGACACCATTACGTTGACGTTTACTTAAATTAGGAAACGGGGATCTCTTTACTGCAGCGTATTCTTCTTAATTCCCTGCTTTGTCCGAGCGAGAAGAGGAAGAAGAAGGTGGCAGGATGGTAATACGTGTGCACGGCGCGGCGCGAAGGAGGCGCAGCAGCATGTGCCAAGACCCTGCGCGGCCCTGACGTGCATGGACGACGAGAGATCCTTTCGGCTGATAGCAAAACGTGGAGTGGAGCAGAGCAAGCGACGATGCTACAACGGATACCCCGCCCACCCATGTGCAGCTGACGCCGATCTACCTTCTTCATGTCTTGGACCAACGTTCGTTATGGAGATTACTGTCTTGAATGAGGTTTTCCTTCGGTAGAATGACAGGCGGCACTTGGTTTTGGAGCAGCCCCCTGATTCATGGAAGCTGGAAAACTTGGCTCCATGGAGCTACAACCCTGCATGCAGCACGCAGGGTCGAGGTAACAGATAGCAACAGCTCGGTAAAATGATGGAAGACAGGATACCAAGGTGATTGCATTCCCCAGATATGCTGCAGGTTCTTGCTGTCACTGCTTGATCGCTCCATGTGCTCAACAACATATAATTAGCCATGTGAGTGGTCTCTTCCTTTTCCTCCATCTCTAACAGTCATAACACCACGGACAACAGTATGAAGACATGGCATGAAACAAGGATGAACTTGCTTTCCCACTGTTACCCTACTCGACCACCATCTCCCATGTTCGGGAGCCGGAATAAGCGGAGTAGCTACCTCTAATCCATTTATGAACATGCAAGAGGGCGTCATCTACCCAACCACCATCCTCCTCTCATGGAGGTGGATCGATCGATCATGCCCTAAATCCATTCATGATCCTCCTCGGTCGGCCGTCTCCATCATGAATGAAGCGGCTCGGCAATCATAGGATGTCGTGGAATATAGCTTATCTTTTCTTCTTTCTTGGACTACCAGCTATTAATTAATTAGCTAAAAGCAAATGAAGAGTAAAAAGGATCAAATACCATCGTCCAGCAACACATCTCATCCGTAAAATGACAGATTAAACAGCAGATGCAGAGGCATATGAATTTCTTAAAAATCAAAATAAATATTTTTTTAATCATCAATATATCATTCAATAATTCTATCCCAAGCAATCCAATGCGTATCATATTTTAAAATTTCAAACTTATTTTTATTTATTTATTATGACATTCGATTAATTGTTATCATATATATTATGATGGCCGCGCCGAGTAAAATCAAGACAAGGATGACAATACCACAGGCAGGTATGCAAAAAAGAGACTTGGGCAATACATATAAGGTTGCACTTTAGCATTAGTGCACAGTCTACACGGGAAATATATAACCAGGCAAACTACAATACTGAGCATGAAATAAACAAACTTATGTTCATTGATTAAACGATACATGACAGTTGATTTCGATCCAAATATGCAATGGTGAGAACCATTCATTGTCTTAGAAGTAAGTGCCCTCCGGAGGCTGAACTAATTTACGATTATATGATGCCGCCATTTCTTTCTTAAGATGTGTTAGAATATACTCCATTGTGTAATCACGTTGCCAGTTCCCCAGAACTAAAAATTTTTTCGGATCTACCTGGATGTATGGAATTCAAACATCAGTTTCCGAGAGAAATAACTTCACCAAACACATCTAGAACTGTCGATTCGTTTTGAATTGTAGGATTTACCACTCCTGAATCAGGATCGACACATGTCATGTTGATGCGCGAGTGGAATCGGACGCTGGGTGGTTTATCTGGATAGTCCTTGTCACAGAACAACTTCAGCTGATAGATGCGACCCTCATGGACCGTCTGTAAAGGAGTACCGGTGCAAGAGATGCGAATAGTTCGAATATGGCAAGGTATGAAAGTTAAAAAATGAGTATCTCACATTATGGGGACCGATTATTGTTCCGGTCCACGAGCGCATGTAAATGTCATCTCCATCATCCATGCCATAGCTTACAGTCCCATCTCCTATGCCCTTCTCTCCTCGTTCGAGCTCTTCAAGCAATCTGAAGTTCCTAGGAACTGCATGCAACATCAATGAAGATACAGTATCCTATGATGGATAACTAATCAGACTGAATAATGAATTTATTTAAAATGAAGAGAACGTGTAACAACAAAATGCCGAAATGTAAATATTGGTAACATCAATAAGTCTCGAAGCAGATATTCTAATACTGTTGCATTTTTGAGGAATTCTAAGGAAATGATGACACAAACACCAGTTCCACCCGAAATAGAATGACTGAGAATAAGATAAACTGAATAAATAACAAGAACTAATCATGTAAACAAAATTGAAAAAAAAGTTAGGTTATTAGGATGTTATTTTCTTGGAGTGGCTGAGAATATACATATCAAATGAGGGGAAGGAAAAACGAGGGTCTGGGGCTGGAAGGAGATGAGGGATAAGAAAGAGAGGAACGGGAGGTGGGGTAGAGCAAGCAAGTGGAAGGAAAGGAAACAGGAGTGAATACTAGGAAGCTAAGATACCAAGTAATATTAGACTTGGGGATCTCAAGCTACATGAACTTAAAGCAGAGGGTAGAGTCAAGTCAGATTTAGATGTCTTTGAAAACCTGCCACGATCCCAGCAACATCTTTGTCGGATCAGGGAAATCTCACCACAATTAGATCAACTTATGAGATCAATGGCAATCTAGAAAAGCTGCAACTCCAAAAACCAACCTCCTACTAGCAGACTGAAATCATGAGATATTTCTCAGTGAAACTATCCATTGCTTTACAGCATTTCCTTGCTGAAAACTTTATTTAAAAGATTATCTTGATCGATACAATCTTCTTTGAGATCATCATCCATTTTCAATCAGGTGCTCATTAAAAAGATAACATCTAGAGGTCCTCTAGCAATATTTTTGGCTTCACAAATAACTTCTGATGCAGTAGGGACTTCCATTCTAATTATGCACAATAGCCAGGAATCCATAGGCAAGCGCCTAGGCATAAACAAACCTGTTGTGGCTTGGCACCTTCAAATATCCATGATATGTGCAACTAATAGTGTCCTTAAGCTAGAAACAAGGCATTGAACAAGCCCATCACTTACACTACATCATGTATAGATGTATGGTCATGCATGTTTGCACATTTGGAGGTCACAATGGATGCATATATCAAACTTGTCTCTTCATGCAACATACAGGTTTTATATTGTTTGAGATAAGATGATAACAATACATGTAACTTTCTTGTATTATTATCTTGTAGAAATTCTGGCTTCTGCTTCTTCAAAGAGGACACTTGTGATCATTTAACCCTAGATTTAGGACCCTTGTTTAAGTTTGGTTTCATTCATCGCTCTCTCACTAAAGTTCAGAAATGCAGAATTCAGTGTGAAACCCTATAAGCTTTCCTCCTGTATATATATATATATATATATATATATATATATATATATATATCTGCGCATAGAAAGGACTATTAAAAGTGTATACGGTACTTTAAAAAAGACATGGGTAGGTGGTAAAGCAAGAGGATATCAGTTCAAATGTTATAGAAGCTTGAAGATAAAGAAAACAAGATAAAGTGCTTTTCCTGATGGATACAAATTCTAAAATCAGTTCATGAACTTAGTTCCATGTGAACCTACATAAACAAGGACAGACGCTCGAGGGAAATTTTTAGAAGAGACCCCAAGTGTGTGCAAATATATGAGCCTAAACATGACTGTTGCAAAGCTAGCTTAACGGGTCTCATGTTGTCGCTTCATATCAGCTTTGCAACGTGCAAAGAAACAATTTCTTATGCTTTCATCCTCTAATCGCAGATTTCAATTGGATCTTATCAAATTATGGTCTGATAACAAACTTAACAAGAGATCTTTAGTAAATCTTGATGTCACCACTTCAGGCCTCTTTCTCTGAGCAGCCAATTCTCCATTTGAGAAAAGGTGATCGGAATTTACTTGTTGCCATCAAAAAATATAGTTAACTGCATTAAGGTTGACAAGGAGATATCTTCAATAGGAATCATAGAGGAATTCTGATACCAATAGATGGAACATCAAAGACGATGATCCCTCCTAATAATAACGCTTGTATCGTCTTTATCAATTCTCATGGCATAGCGATCTTAGCGATCCTCTTGAAAGTCCATGACAAGAGTATCACAAGCTATCCAATCAGTAACATCAAGTCACGCTACCGACAGAATCGCTGTTAAGAGAACAAAGATTGTCCAAAGCCCGATACATATAACAGATGATGTCCTATTAACGGATATCAACCGAATTCTTATCCCTCCGTGGTACCAATCAGAATCAATTCAATCCTCCCAAATAATAACAATCGAGAACGAACTTTTAGGCTCGGGGTAGCGAAACCCCTTGTCAATCAGCATGCAGCGAAAGATTTATGCATAGATTGACCTGAAGCCCCCAACCTAGGTCAAAAGAAACGGGATGGAGAACGAGGGGAGGGGGAGAGATTGCTCACCGACGACGCCAGATCCACCGGAACCACCGAGCGTCATTGACGAGAGCTTCTTGGATCGATGATCTCCCTCGAGCTTGGAGGTCTCCTCGCGACCACGGACAACGCAGCCGAAGAGGATCTCGAGGCCACGGGTGGGATGGGAAGCCCTATTACACTGCGGATCGATGTGATATAGCCGAGTATGCAAAATTACATACAAACCCTCCCAAGTTACTTATATTTGTGTTTTTCACTTGTATTGGCAAAAATGTTAAATGCTAAAATTGAAAGGTAGAAGAATATATATGTAAAAGTACTTATTAACATAAGGTCATTAGTGTCATTAAGTAAAACTAATTAATAATATATGAATGTGTATATATAATTTGTAAATTCTTAAAAATTCTGAAAATATAATGAAAATTTGGATTTTTGTGAACAGCATATATTTATTTGTTTTTAGGAAAGGCTGACTTTTCTGTTTTTTTGCTTTTGTTATAAATAAAATGGATTTTTAAGTATTATTAGTCTTTTGTTATTTACTTAAGTAGATGCACTTTTTTTTTTGCAATGATAAACTATAAATATAAGGTTATGATCTTTGATAAGCATATCTAATAAGATTAGACGAATGTTTTGGGTGTAAAGCTTATTGAATATAAATTTATCGAATGAGGTTTATTCCCTTTTTGCTGTCTTGTTGTGGGAGGCATCCCATCCCGAGTGTCCCGGATCATCTGTCACGTCCGAGCCATCAACAACGCGGTGGAGAAATGTTATTATTAGCTGGCGGACGTGGTCCCACAGGTGAGACGATGACGGGGTAAGTGGGGACCTAATGGTCTAGACCTCGTTACCCGTGTTTGCTGCCTTGATCCTGATAGGCATCTCTACCCGACTGCCGACAGTCAGCTGTCTCGGCCGAGTCGTCAACGATGCGATGATGGCTGACCGTTATTCGCTGGACAACCGGTCCCGCACAATCGACGAATGGAAAGGGAGCGTCCATCCCTGATCCGTGGCTTGCCCGAAGCACCGAAGCCAAACCAGCTTACCTGACGCGTCGTTGGCCCGTCTCGTACTTTTCTTTTTCTTTTCATTTAAATATGCCCCACAAGAAATCCAATCCCGCGTCTTATATCAAAAGCCCGAGGCACTCGAGGAGAGAGAGGGAGAGCAAAAGATAACGATCGGGTTCAATCCTTACCTTACACGCCAAAACATTAAAAGCCGCCGCCCCCAAATCCCTCCATCTCGCTCTCTCTCTCTCTCTCTCGTGCTCGACGTCTTTCGTTTATTTTTTCCCTTTCTTTTCCTCATATTATTTTCTTAGGGCAGAGCGAAACCCTAAGCTCCTTCGCCGCCCCGTCGTCGAGATGTCAGCAACTGGTGCGGACACCAAGCCGAAGGAGGGGGAGAACGCCGCCGTTGCGCCCGCCGCCGGGGAGGTCCTATACTGCGGGGGTACCAACTGGGACATGCTGGGCCGGAAGGGGGGCCCCAATGCTGCGAACCTCGTCTCCCCCACCAGGCTTCGCCCGCTCGTCGGCGTCGACATTCGCTTCGTGGCATCTGGTTGTAGTGAGTGCCTTATCCTTTCCCCTTCGTCCTTCTGTTTCCTTCGACCCATCCACGTTAACTGCTGCAGGATTGTTTACTTGAGATCTTACTTGATGCGCTCTGGATAGATTGATTGTGATGTTCGTGGCTCTGGATGCAGGACGGATGTGCGTTGCATCTCTTTTCTCTCGTTTTGCCCATATTTCAAAACGCTTGTTGTCCTTATTCGTAGAAAACGACGCCAAAAAGGCTCCTTCCACAGTGATACAAAGGACGTTTATGATGCCTTTAAAACTTTTCATTTTTAGAAGAGTTTTTAACTTAAAATTGAAGAATAACTTAGAGTGAATATTTTATGGTTTGATATTTGAACTGATGTACAATGCAGCGTGTTGTTTTTTTATCCATCTCTAACCTATACCTTGTCCTGAAGTGAAGAACTCAATGCTTCATTTCTGGTTGCGGTCAGGTAAAGATATCATTGTGTGGACCAGGATGTCAGAATACTTGCTACTCAGTTTTTTACTTTTCCATCGTGGAGATATTGTGACTTAAGACTTGAGCGGTGCAATCATTGACTTTGAGGGTTTATAATGGGATCAAGAAGGTAGAATGGATACTTCAGGACTTGATTTGGAACTCTTGTGCAAATTGAAAGTTGAATGGTAGGTAATACTACAGAACTCTGCAATTCCTGGAGCATCCATTCTGACTAGTAATCTGTTGGGCTGTTTAGAATGACATCAGTTGGAATTGCTTGAGGCTGAGTGAGTTTCAACCAATTCTGGTTGAGTTGATTCTGGTTGATCTCTCAGAAGAATGTTTTGGGAATAGATTTAGTTGATTTCAACCTAATGAGAAGGAGTGGGTAAGCACAAGGGGAGCCCTAAAATCATGAAGTGTGCTCATAGTGGTTAAGACATTTTCATATTTAGATGTTCTTTTTACTGGTTCATGTGTCTAGCATCATTCTTTTTAATTTTGATCTGACTTGATTCTCGCACAAGGCTTTTTTTATTGTCATATCCTAAACTTGCATGCTATAGCCCACTAGACTCATTTTTGTTTAAAAAAGCCAACTAGGTACATTTTTAATAAAAAAAATAATTTGGCATCATGTTTGCACATGATAACAAAATTACCAGTACAATGCATATTGCCAATGAAGTTATTTTGCAGTTTGTGCATTCAACAGCACAATTTGCCTGTTAAATGTATTTGAAACCTCTATCATCTAATCAGATTTTCTGGCATGCCTGATTTGGTCATTGCTTATAATGTTCTTGCAGCTTCTTGTCATTGTGTGGCTTTGGATGTTGAAGGTCGTTGCTATACATGGGGAAGAAATGAGGTATTATTGAACTTGAGAGATAGCTACATTTTGTTGGTACTCACACTACAACATGCTAACAGAAAGGGCAGTTGGGACATGGGGATACTCTTCAACGTAGTCTGCCAACTATCGTGTCTGAACTATCAAAGTAAGCTAATTATTCTTTTGCAATTTCTGTTTATTGGGCTTCATTTCTTTCATGAATTTAAGGGTTTCATGGAATCTGACTTGTCTGTTATATTTGAACTATTCATTTTTTGATAATTTAGGCACGAGCAAAGATTACTTTATAGGGATAATATTTTAGCTAGCTATACAGTAATTTAACTGCATCCTCATTGGAGCTTGTAATGGATTGATGCAATATCACATGAATTTTTTTACTTATGCTGTTATCACCATTAAAACCTGTGCTTAATGGAACTTTTTGATCAAAGGTGATTCATGAATTTTGAGTGCTGTTGAGAAGTATCGTGTCCTGCAGCGTTAGTTTGTAAGCCAAACTTTGTTGAAGTATCTCAGGAATGCTTATTACCTGGTGTGGGCAGTTTTTTTATGTTTCTTGGGGCATGCTTTTTGATTGAGTTGTTGTGGCACTTGGAGAGAATGTCTGTGATTTTTACTGTTGTCATTGTTATGCAAGAACCATTAAGTAGCATAATTAAACAACATACTTGACTTGTCAAAGTTATCTGGCTGTTTGATGGTATACTCTCTGGCATGATACTTTTCAAACCAACACTCTTTTTTGGTTCCTCATGTAACTGTCTACGACTATCGCTCAATTAAGTTTTATTGCATGGGGAAATTTTTATTCTCATTCTTAACAAAGAACTGATATACTATATGATTGTTGGCATTCCTCATTAATGCTGTTCTCCATTTTATAGAGCTCACTGACTGAATGATATTGAAATCCCTGTGAAATATGCCATCTAATGGTATATGCATCTGTATGTTCTTTTATTTTGGGGTGGTGAGGGGTTGGGGGTTGAGAGGACAGATTAGCCAAATTATTCATTCTGTAGATTTCTTTCCCCTCTTTCATAATCTGTTTCACTCTATTTGTCATTGAAATCTGAAAGATAGTTTAAAAGTTTTTTTCATGTTTTTCCCCCTTCTCCGACATATATAACAGAACTGGTCTGAGTCTTCAATGATGACTGCTGCATTGGTTTTGCTATATTTCTGGTTTTTATTACTGTTGAAACACTTCAACTAGTTGCAACTCACCAAATGATTGAGTTTTACAGGTATAATATTACTAGAGCGGGTGCTGGGAGAAACCACACTGTCGTCATTACTGATGATGGGAAATCCTTCTCTTTTGGTATGAATAAGCATGGGCAGTTGGGTTCAGGTTCAGTAAAAAATGGTTAGTCCTTATGGATGATTTTTCTATTTATATCTCACTATCAACTATCTTTTCTTGCATGTTGCACTATGTTACTGTTTTTTGAATATTTTGATTGCAACTATAATATCTAATGCAAAAAAGAATCAAACTCTCTTTTATGTTATGGAACACAAAAGGAAGGGTGGTTTGATTGATGGATTTAAGACAATAATATGGTTCCTGTCATCTACTTGTGTTTTGATGGATCTGTAATTTGGTTATCTTGTGAACTGGCATTGTCAATTCATTTGAACAGCATTTATTTTAACTAAATTATAGTTTGATGCTACGACTAGGTTCGGAAAGAGTAGCTGATATTAGCAGATTTAATATTGTATGCTTCTATATGATAATGGGCATAAGCTACATTAATTTTCGCTAAACAAATCTGAATAGTTGAGTGATTGATTGTAATGAAAGGATGCAATTCATATAACTGCTTATGGTATGACAATGTTGTGGCAGAAAAAATCCAATCAGTTAAATAACAGCTAAGGAGCTTGTCTTGCCACATGGATTCTGAAATTATATGCAATTTTCTTTCCGTGTAGTACTGATTAGGAGCTTTGAATATTTGTTTTTTGATTTTCATCTTACTGATTATTTTTATGTGACATGATATGCATAATGATATAACAACCTTATATGTCTTCTGGAAGGAATTTTTAGCAGCTAGAATGTTCTGTATGCAATATAAGGTAATCTCAAGAGGATAGTTTATGCTTAGTTGTATATGGAAATGTAGTCTTTAGACTTCTGGTAGATATAATGCACTGGCTGTTAAGGAAAGTAATTTCTATATGTATTACTGAAGTTTTTCATTACCAAGTCTAACCTACCAATTCTATTGTCCACCACTCTTTAAAAATTTTACCATCTTAGTCTTCTGACTTCAAGAAACTACAAGGCTTGTGCCCTCTGTTTCTTATAATGAGATTTAAATTTTTGGACCTTTGCTTCACTTTTATCCACATTTCATGTACATGGGGTATGTAGTGCTTGTTGAAAAGATGATGTCTCCAACATATCATCAGAAAATGTCATGCACCATAATGCTCAAAACATAGACATGCTTTGGTGAGTGTACAGTTTCTTAATCATGCTTTTTTTGATTCCCTAATCTTCCATCATGTACTGCTGTTCTTCTGTGGCCCTAAAATTTTAGTGCTATCCTGATTGTTTGTATGACATAAGCATCCTATTTAAGATGCAACTTGTTTTTTAGAATCTTTTTACTTTGGCTTTGTCGAATTGGATGCTGTCTCTTGTTTCATCTTATTGATTGCTTTCCAGTATTACAAAGTGGACAAAAAAGCAGTAGTTACTCATACAAGGGAGAAAGCATGAAAAATCCAGTCTGAACAAAGCAAGATTATTAGATCATGAGAAATTTACAGCACTGGCCAACCCCTCACCAACAAATTCATATCAAATATAGCTGGATACATCCCATAACAGCTTAGGTTTATTGAAAAGATCTACAGAATAAGCAAACCTAGAAAGCTCATCGGGCAACTAAGAGTACCAGTATTTTTTGCTGGATGTATCATCTCTAGTAATCTTTGGATCCTCTCTCCAGTGCTTAAATGATTTCAACCATTGCATTACTCATGTTAGGTGTTCGGCCACCTTATTTGTTCGAATATAACTATGTTTATTGTCTAGCTTTTGTATTTAATTTGTTGATAAGGACTACACGATGCATGTTTTTCGTGGCCAGAAGGAGCATCTGTTCTTATTTTGGAAATGCTATGGAAAGTTCACATATGTCCATTATGTCATTTTATGCTTATTCTTTTATCATTAACCAATCAGTATGTCACTTAAAGTCCTTCAGTTAAGCCCTTAATTTTAATTTTATATAAAAAAATATATTTTACAACTGTATACTGCATTTCATCAGCATCTTCTGTTTAATCGAAATGTGGACAATTTTTCTGCTCCATCTAACTTTGTTGTGTGAGCTTTTCTTTTCAGATAAATTTGTTATCTTCTTAAATTCAGGAAAAGTGAATCGCTTTATGTAAGATTGAAGAGTCAAATACACAATTTCTTTTTTCAACAATGAATTAATTAGAAAGCAATTTCATTTTGCGACACTTGTCACCACTATTTTTAAATGAATTGACTAGCATTTTAGGCCATTTGTCTTGCAACTATCTTGTGAAATCTTTTTGTAATGATTCAGCCTCTGTAAATAGTTGATTGTAACTTTCTATCTGATCTTCATTCTTATGAATTTTTTTTTTGTTTCTTTTATAGAGGAGGTAAACTATTTATGCAACATATTTGAATAGTGTAGATATTGAATTGCACATGCAACACTTGTTCTTCTATGTTTCTTCAATTATATTCATCAATAGTAATTGCTGTTATTATTATGGTTTTATCAAGCTGAGGTGTCTGGTTGGTGAACTGCTTCTGTTTTTTCATAGCTATTGCTTCATTAATTTCTGTAGAAATTGAGCCATCTCCGGTCATATGTTTGGTCTCTCAAGCCACAAATGTTGTATGCGGTGCTGATTTTACTGTATGGCTCACATCAGTGGAGGGTTCTTCTATACTGTATGTTATGTTAAAAATCATGTTCTTGATGAGCAACAATCTTCACTGTTCATTAAATCTTTTGTATGTAGAGATGGTAATCATCTGATTTTCTTTGTATGATGATATGTAGAACTGCTGGTCTTCCTCAGTATGGGCAACTTGGACATGGAACTAACAATGAGGTTAGCTTGGGAATACCAAAAGAAACTTGTTTCTGAATTTTTATTCCATTGATGTTTGTTTCGTTCTTGCAGTACAATTCTAAAGATAGCTCAGTAAAGCTAGTTTATGAGCCTCAGCCTCGACCACGAGCAATAGCTGCATTTTCTGGAAAAACTGTTGTCAAGGTTGCTTGTGGAACTAATCATACAGGTTCCGTTTTAGTTCTCTAATTTGCTACACATTGTAATGTGTTTGTGTTTGAACTAACTGTTGATCAGCTGCCTTTTTTGCTTATGTCGTGGACGTCACATTCTAGTTGCTGTTGATTCAAGTGGCTTTGTTTACACGTATGTGCTATAACCAGTGACCAGTATCTAGTTTGTCTTCTTTTGATATGTGGTGATCGGTTTATTCCTTAGTTCTTAGTGATTGTTGCCTTTTCTCTACAATTTTCTATCATATTTGCATGTGCATGACTGCATGTGAAGACTTGCTAATCTATTTTATATGTTATCTTAAATATTAACTTTTTATATTATTGATAATATATTTTATTGGTTATCTCAAATATCTGATCTTACTTCATTTTCACTTTAATGCAGGTGGGGATTTGGTGGATATGGAAGGTAATGGCGTATAACAAAATCTTGTTTATGCAATTCGTTACTTTTCTATGCCTTTTGGTCTCGATTCATGTCTTATTCCATGGTTTATGTGCATCTTTTGTCTTAATTTTTTTGTGTTGGTGATGTTTAGGCTCGGTCACCGGGAGCAGAAGGATGAGTGGGTTCCTCGTCTTGTTGAGGTTTTCCAGAGACAGAATGTTTTACCTTCTAATGCTATAGTTTCAGCAGGTTCAGTCAATTCTGCTTGCACTGCTGGTATGTATTTTCTCCTTCCTCATGTTATGTATTCTCTGACATCAGAATAACATTCTTGCTTTACTGGTTCAAAGGCCTTTATCACCTTATCATTTTGTGGTTCCAGTTTATGATGCACCTTTTGCATTTGATACTAAACTCTTGAAGAGTGTTTGTTTAGATTAATGTGCTAGTCTAGAAATTCCAAATTTATTTTTAATTTTGCATGTCTTTATTTGATTTATGGTTTTGTAGTTATGCATATTTTAAATTTTACACTAACGATGTTGTGTTCTTCGATATGCCTTCTGTTTTAAGGTGATTCAATTGATTTTTTAATTAATGATTTAGATGGATCTTTTCCCAGTACTAGAAGCAATATTCACTTTGACAGAGGCCATGTAGGAGGAAATAATCTTCCTAATGGTTAGTTAAATAAAGATGGTGTGTGGTATCTTTTATATTTAACTAATCATTATTTAACTAACTAGCAATTCTACACACACCACCTTTATTAAACTAACCATTATTTAAAGAAAAAAAACTAATTGTTGATAAAAAATTCACGAAAAGGGAATATAACAAATACCACATTTTCCATATTGAGTGAAGAAAATTGATGGTTTACATGCTATTGTGCCTTAATGTATTTTTTCTTTTACAGGAGGAGGGCAATTATATATGTGGGGAAAGCTAAAAACTACTGGTGATGATTGGATGTATCCTAAGCCTGTTATGGATCTAAGGTTCGCTTATGGAGCCTTTGTTTTGTAAATTATTTGAATGATCTAGTGGCCTTTTTGTTTCTTTTCTTGTTAGCTTATTGAAGTAGATATATTGAGCTATCTGTGTTATTTGTCTTTGCAACATACTATAACAATAGCAATAAAGTTGCAAGTCTTAACTATTTGGGGTCGACTACATGAATCTTTTGTTGCTATTGAGGTCTATAAAAAGTCATATGTTTAGTTAAGTTTATAGTATTTAAATGTTTATTTATAGTTTCTATTAAAGTCTTTTTAGGGTTTTATTTATCGCTCCTTATATCATTAACATTAATTAATTTATTTTTTTTGACTATCGCATTTGGAGGTCTCCTAAGTACATGGCCAGAGCATCTTAAACGATTTTCTCTCATTTTTAACCTCTATCGAAGCGATATCTAATTGTTCACGAATAAAAGTATTTTTTCTTCTATCTTTCATATTAACTCCATACATTCATTTTAACATTCTCATCTTGACAACAAAACTTTTTATATATGTTGTTTCTTGACTGCCCAACACTCGGATCCATAAAGCATTGTTGGTCTCACAAATGTTTTATAATTTTTTCTTTAATCTTAGAGGTATCCAATGATCACAGAAGACTCTTGATGGCCCTTATCATTTTAACCATTTTGTTTTTACTCTATGAATAATATTTTACTTTATGAATAATATCTTTATTGATCTCTTCATCTTGTTGAATAATTGATTTAAGATACATGAAATTTTTACTCTTCTTGTCTACTCAACTTAATTATATTCTTATGTTTATTTTCAGAATCGCTAAAATTGTATTTTATATATTCAGTTTTAGTCCTACATAATTTAAAACCTTTAGTTGCTAAGGCTTCCCTCCATAGCTCAAGATTATAATTAATTCAACTTAAGCTCTTATCAACTAAGACAATATCATCAGCAAATAACATACAGTAGGGAGGTCTATTATGTGACTAGTAAATTTATCTATTTTCATTGTGAAAAGATAGAGACTTAATGCGGATCTTTGATGTAATCCCATGCTAATAAGAAATTCACAAGATACACTCCTTATAGTTCTAATACTAGTAGCTACATTATCTTATATATCTTTAATAACATCAAAACCATATGCAATTTCTTTATATTTTTTCATTAATTGTCTTAATAGATAAATAGCTTTTATGGTTGATCTTCCAGGCATAAAACCAAATTTATTTTAAGAGATTTATTTCAAGCCTTAATCTACTTCCGATAAATCTTTCCTAAAGTTTCATAGTATGACTTATGATTTTAATTCCTCTATAATTTGAACAATTTTGTATGTCATCCTTATTGTTATAAATTGACACTAGAAAACTTTTTCTTCATTCATCAGGCATCCTTCTGAATATTATGATTTTGTTAAATAAGCTAGTTAACTAAGTAACTCCCTTGTCCCCTAAACTTTTCCAGATCTCAATAGAGTTACCATCAGATCCCACACTTTTAGTTATTTTCATCTTTTTTAATGCATCTTTTACTTCATTAGCTCTAATTTTATGAATAAATCTATGATTATTAATTCTATCACTACCATTTATCATTAAATCTAAGTCCTGTGTAGAATATTCATTAAATAATTTATAAAAATAAATTTTTTTATCTTTATTTAATCTCGTTATCATTAATAAGTATTATTAGATCTTCCTCTTTAATGCAGCTAATATTACTTAAATCCTTACACTTTCTTTCCCTAGCTGGCTTAGTACCTAATTTATTATAAAAATTATTATAAGTGTTAGATTTGATTATGGTTGTTCGACTTGGGAGTCGAGTCGGATCCAACTTAGTTCTTCTATGAGCCAACCTTGTAAAACTTTGTCTCGTTGAATGAGCACCAAATCTGACAAGACTATGTCGTGGCCACTTCTGGCAAATGTGCCTCCAATGGTTAAGTCAGTAGCTAGTCGGACAAGTCGGGCTGAAAAGCCAATGTCCTTAGAATGTACTTAGGGGCTCCTTGTAATGGTGGTCACTTGGAGTCGTTACGCCCATCTATTGTGCAATTGGTGCAATAATGGACAGCGTGGGATTCGATCGAAACTGCCACCACCCAGTGTCGAACTTGGGATTGGGTAATCGTTTCCACATGGCACTCATCGGGGACAGACAAATGGCCTCATCAATCGATCGTTTTGGGTCCAAGTGGTAGAGGTTGGTGGCTCATCAACTAGTTGGAACTGATGTGTCCTTCACATCACATAGTAAGTGTCGACCATTGTGGTCGGTTGGTCGGCCACGTCTCCCTGACATGTTGGTTGAATGAGGCCGACACATCGGCTCGTGGAGTCGACGTATCAGCCACGTCAATTTTGCTATATCAAGAAGCTTTATATCTTGCCATACTAACCACCTTTTTAGCCTCTTTTTTAGATTCTTTATATCTTTTAAAATTTTTCTCGTTTTTATAATTTTGTCAATCTTTTAAACATGATCTTTTAGTAAAAGTTATTTTTTGAACTTTCTTGCACCACCATCAACTCTCTCTTAAGGTTACATCTCTACATTTAGTTTCACCAAGAATCTCCTTTGTTAAACTCCTAATCTTGTTAGTCATTGTAGTCCAAATAATATTAATATTATCCTCATCTAAGATCCAAGTCATCTCCTACATTATCATCTTTAAAATTTCACAATCTAGTCTATTTGATCAGGTATACCTTTATAATTCTTACAAATAACTTTATCTATCTTTCTAGTCAGAAAAAAGTCTATAGGCAAGTTGTGATCAGTCTTATAAGTAATCAAATATTTATCTCTCTTCTTAAAGTGAGTATTTACAATTATAAGATTATACGAAGTTGCAAAATCCAAAATCATATCACCATCTTCATTTCTCTCCCCATAATCAAAGCCCCCATGCACCCCTGTATATTCACCATATGTTTTCCCTATTTGACCATTCAAATCTCCTCCAATTATAAATTTTTCGGTTATAGGCATTCCTTGAATGATATATAAGCTTTCTCAAAATTTTCTTTTGGTTTGATCATCTAATCCCATTTTAGGGGCATAAGCACTAATAACATTCAGAACATCTTATTGTTTCACAAATTTTAGAACTATAATTTTATCTTTAAATTTTTTATATATATAGCATTGTTCTTAAGATCCTTATCAATAATAATTTCTACACCATTTCTAGGTTTAATTTTTTCAGTATACCAAATTTTAAATTTATTACCATCAATCTCTCTAGATTTTTCCTCCACTCATTTAGTCCCTTATAAGCAAATAGTTTTTATTCTTCTTTTGATCATAGTGTCAATCAATTATAATCCCTTCCCTGAAAGTGCTTTTATATTCTAAGTTGTTAACCTAACCCCCTGTTCTTTGACTAACTTTTTTATTCCCATTGGTCCAACAATGAGAGAACCCTAGTCTACTTGGCATCACATCCGAGTGTCGATATGATGGGTCGTTTCCGGGCGACCTCTTAGCCTACCACTTGCAATTTGGGACACTAGGTGGTGAAGGTGCCTCATGTCACTTCGGGTGACGACCTAGCTCTATATTGAAATCGGTTAAGATCTATGTTCATGAGATATGACATAGTTTTACGTTGATTGTCGATGACATAACACAACCCTCTACCTTTTTCATCCGGGTTTGGGATCGGGCGGTATTATCTTTGTAATGTACTAATGTCTAAAATATATATGCAGATGCAGTTTGGGTTTAACCTTTTTAAAATTTTTTTTAGTTCTTGGAAATTTCATTATTCTGATTAAATTGACAAAACGAACAAAAGCACATTTCATTTTTTTCCCCCAAATTACAGCCCTTTGAATTAATTGGATTAATCTTATATGGTCATCCTTCTGTTTTTTGGTAAATGTTCGTTATGAGATTGCTATTAGTTCTCTTTATTTGTTTGCTTATTATGGTAAGGCTACCACACCCAGCATTGCAGGAGTCTCATTCATTTGGTATACCCTTTTAGTTTATTAACAATATGTTATTGACTACTAGATCTTTTGGTTATTTTTTATACTTGTTTCTCTCTTGCCAAATGAAAAGCAGGTAACAGGGGATGTTTGAAGTTGTGAAGCATGATCACATATAGGATATATCAATATGACATGATGTGAGGATCGGCGGAATGATAGTCAAAACTTGTGGAAGAGGGGCATGATTTAGGATGGGAAGCACAGGGAATTAATGTGTTCTGAATTGTGGATGTTGGAGCTTGTGGTCCATCAGTAACAAATTATACAACATGCATCTTTCCATTTCCATTGAATGAAAATGATAGTAAAATGTTGAGATGATTATTTGGAAGAACTTCTGATCAGGTTGATGGGGGTACTTGGATTGCTCAGTATATACATATGAAAAGTATTACTTGCAATTGATTTCTCTAAGATTATAGTACTTGAGACACTACCATCTTTCATGTTTCAGTTAGCTTGGTTATTTCTTACTGTGGTTACCCTATTTTGGTTATGGTGATAATCTGTTTGTTTTATTTAGTGGCTGGAATATCCGCTGCATGGATTCTGGTAATATGCACCATGTTGTTGGAGCAGATGATTCGTGCATAAGTTGGGGTCATGCACAGTATGGGGAGCTTGGATATGGCCCACTAGGACCAAAGTAGGGCCAAAAATTAGTTGTCCCAGACTTTCGTTAATTGGCAAGTTGTTTGTGGTTTATGCTGGAAACTAATTATGCTGCTTTAATCTAGATCTTCTGCAAATCCCAAAAAGGTTGATATCCTTGAGAGTATGCGTGTCACAAGGTAGTTAACTTCCTGCTGCTTTTGTATTTGTATTCATGTTTCTTGATATGTAATTATAATTTCGAATTACTTTTTAGTGTGGCTTGTGGAATGGGTCTCTCGCTAATTGTTATAGATAGAGCAAATGTTGGTGATAAACTGGATCAGGTGAGCATTAGAATACATACAGGTTAATTTTCCTTTGTACATCCTTTCTTCTCTGGTTGCTCATTTGTTATTTGCATTCTGTTAGGAAATAACTGTCATGTTAACAGAACAAAGTGTGATTCTTATTGTCAGTTTGTTTTGGTAGGAATGAAGGTGTTGAATTTTTAATTTGAAGTTGCTACCCTATTCATGTACTTCTGCCTTCACCTCTGTTGTGACATAATCATGATGTCTCCATGAATCTCATGTCTTATCTTTTCCTGTTTCTGTAGGATGCTTGTGTACAGAGTGTGAATGCATTCCTGTAATCTAATATCGAGACAAGCATATTTTGATGTAATTTTGAGCCAAAACACATTAATGCAGTATCTGCTTCATTTCTTGATGGGCATATAGAAATACAACATTCATTTCTTTGGCTTCTTTCAAATAATCACTTTATTTGCAAGTTCTTTTGGTTTTTTTGTATTTGACATCACGGGGTTGACATCTTGGATATCTCAGTTTCACTATTTGCATTTTCCTTTAAATATCAATATTTTTTACTTGTGGGTTTTCTGTGAGCTAATTTGTTGCCATGCCTCTCTATGCTGCTAAAAAATTTTGTTTCCTCTTGCTTCACCACAAACTGAACACCATAAAATGTTTTGTTAAAATTTGCCTAGTTAAGGTGCAAATTGACCAAAGAAAAACATAGCAGAGAGTTACTGAGCTAAATGCTGATGTTATTCTTTACTTATTTCATATATACTTGTATATTTGCTTCCTAGTTGCTAGACGTGCTGCATTTGTTACTGAAAATTCTATTCAAGTATCCTAAATAGCAAATAGACTTTGATTTTCAAATGCTCAATAGAGAGCTTCTATGATAATATTTGTTTGCATTTGATGTGTGGTGGCCTATGCTCATCTTTGTTTATAATCTATTTATCAATCAAAACATATGCTATTGGACAGTTATATGATCATTTTTGAGGTGAGGATTACTTTGGAATTATGCAGATATGGATGTTCTTTGGTGTCATTAGTTCATCAATATTTCTTTTAGGCTCTTCTGACTTCATCAGTACCTTCTCATTGGCTAGTTTGAGAATGATCAGTCCCTCTCTTTACGATAATAATATGTTATTTAACTGAATTGGCGTCAGAAAAATCTTGTCCACTAGGGATTCTTCAATTTTTCAGAATAAATGCATTCGTTAGTGCATGATTGACTGTGTGAATTTTTCAAAGATGAGCCATATTTGTATGTTATATTCAGAAGAATGATGTTACCAGAAATCTACATTTTAGTATGAAAACTGTGGAAGATCATTGCACATCTAAGGCTGACACTGATTTATTTCATTTGTGTAATGTGTATATTGATTCAACATTATACATGTACATATCTGGTTTGACATTTAGGACTTTCTCTAAACATTATCAACATGTCATGGTCTATATTTATTATTGAAAATGAGACAAGATATCATGGATGTTGCTTGCACTATTAATTTATATCAACTACTGATTCATTAATCTCGCATTGATGGGAGCCTTGTGCACTGGAGGTTGCTCCTTTGCGACTTGAGTGACCAAGGTTCCAGTCACCAAAAAATTTCTTTATTTATAAAATGTAAGAATGTGTATATTGACCTTCTGAGTTCACCCTCTTTTTACAGACTCCTTAATCTGTCATGCAAGCTTCTTTTTCTCCCCCTCTTTTCAACATGGATGAAACACTGCTTTTCTTTTTCTGTTTCCTCGCTGGATGGCTTTTGCTCTGATAATTCATCTTTTTGCAGCTGGAAGTTTTTGACGGTGGCTCTTCTGCTGAAGGTATGTCGACAGTGCTATTTATGCTGTTCGGTGTTAGACAACACTCAAGATTTTATAATGGCTAGCTAAGCTGTGTTGCACAGGGTTTCTACCCAAAATAACATTTAAATTTAATGATTAGAACTTAATTATTATTATTATAATTTTTATTGTTGTGATAGTTGTATTGTCATCTTTTTGTATTTTATAACAGGTTTTTCGTAAGGGAAAAATGGGACCAGCAACTTAATGAATTATTATGAAGTAACATCATTAAAGCAATTGGAGCAATTACATTCTATTAAGCGATTTGACAATTGAAATTTGTAATTGGTAGTTTAATTATATTTTCATATGTATCATGTAGAGTCCCTAATTAATATTTTTAAATTAACTTTACAAATATATAATATAATTGTGATGAATACCCTTTTTTTCAATATCAGAAGATATCATCATTTTGTTGGAGTTACTCTTTTTTAAATTGTGGTTTGTGGCTGCATCTGGATCAACTTTCACTGATCTTTTTTGGTTCTCTCACTTCTATGCCATATTGTTATTATTCATTGGTAGGAGTTGTCATATTTTATCCCAAGTCTGGATCAAAGAGAGTTGCATTGCTGGTAAGAGCCTGTATAAAACACTATAAAAGATTATGGATCATTATGGAACATGACTTAGGGTTATGACTTCTAGGTCATGACGGAGAGATTGGCAGGAGGTAGTACTTAGTCACCTGGATTAAAATTTTGCTGTACTAAAACTATGAACCATGGTGTGAGGCTTTGAAAGAAGATGAATGAACAAAATTCAGTTAACTCACAACATGCCAGGAAGATCAACCATGATTCTACCCACTGCTTGAGACAATAATTAAAATAAGAATCTAAAGAAGATTTGTTCTTATTTGTCAACTAAAAAATCATGATAAACTATCTAAGAATATATGGTGGTCATTGAAAGATTATTTTTCTGTAATGAGATGGGTGGTAAGAAATGTAGGACTAACCAACCAATTATTAGTTCCCTGATCACTAGAACCTGGTTTGTTCTGAAACAGGTCGGCTTGGGATTATTATTTAGACAAAGATTGATTGATTTTTTTAAGTGAGTTCCAGTTCAAGTTGCATTGAATTGGGTGATTGTCTGCTTAGACATTGAATTATGGGTGGAGCAGTCTGCAATTCCTACGGTTTCTGTGAATCATATTGCGAAGAAAGAAACAAGGCACCATGGGAGAAAAATCTTCTTATTTTATTTTATTTTCTGTGGAGGAGCATGTGCTGAGAGGTTTTTTCACTCTAGTCATGGCACTTTCAACCCAAACATTGCCCCTCCTTGTTTCTAATTTGGATGTAATATAGAAAACAATGATGACAGAAATTCTTTTTTTTTTTAACAGCTCTCCAGCTTTACTAGTATCCTGATTTTAGATCATTATGACTGTGTTTGCTTTAGGACCAGAAGAAATCAAGAATGGAAGTGTCACCACTGTCAAGAGTGCATCTAAGAAAAATGCCAATTCTTCTTCTGGTACTAAGAAACGGAAGGGCAAGGACTTGTCGGAATCTGAAGAGGAAGACGATGAAAGTGAAGATGATGATAGCGAGGATGATGAAGGTATCAATGGTGTGAAGAGAAAGCAGGGTGGGAGAACATCTGGCAGAGGCCGGGGGAGGGGTGGCAAAAAGGTGGCTACAGCGCCAAGGAGCTCTAGTAAGGGAAGGAGTCGCCCTAAATCTAACAGTAATAGTTCTTTTAATGATGATGAAACACATTCTTCAGCTAAGAAATCGAACTCAAGCCATGGCCGTGGACGAGGAAAATCTGAGAAGAGGGGTCGGTCCAGTAGATGATAGAAGTCATATTTGCCTGAAATTTTGTTTTTGGTTGGAAATTGACAACATTGGGACTAACTTGAGAGTTTGACAATTCATACTTGGTCGTATAGTTTATTTAAACAGTCTGATAACAAGGCTTTTTGAGATATTTTTTTTAAACTTTTGTTCATTGGTGATGATGAATTTTAGCTGAAGTGTATTCATTTGGTTTAAAACTACGTTGTTGTAAAATACCTCTTCATTATGTAGTTAAGTTCATTAGTGGAATATCCATCAAGGGAGTGTCATCTGCACACTAAGTGACAATGCTGATGATTCTTTGGTTTCTCGAACGATGGTTGTTTGGAGCCACTGTGATTTAAAATTTCCAAGGTTGCTACATAGAATGTGGTAAATACTGTCTTGAGGGGCATTAAGTTGGATTGGAATTCTTTGGAGGCCCATTAGATCCGTTCAGCATCCATGTTATCTCATTGATTACTCTATTGTAGATTCCACCTGGAAGATAGTTGTCATCTTTGCCAATGTTTCTGTTAGATTTAGAACTTCATCATAATTTTATAGATATTTTTCGCAATGGGTCTATTATCTGCAATACTTTAGACAGGTGTAAAAGATACATACTATTTGTTGTTCGATAGAATGCAGAGTATGGACTTGAATTCTGCAATGATGCATGTATCATCTCACTGTGAGCACCACCGCCATTCATGTCTGCCCCTGCGGTACATGCACCATGTTAGACTTAACATCATGACATGTACGTGATGCACGTGACAGGTTACCCCATCTTCACTATTGGCGGTCGGTGGCCGCAGGACCATCTCGTCTGTCATCGCGTTTCCAAATCCGATCTAATCTTTAGGTTTCATCCATCCCAAACGCCTTTTGACGTTCCGCTTGCTATGTTCTTCCCTGCACGAAAAATTACCTACAGAGTAGCTACGATGTCACTGCTGAGTTGTTCTTCTTACTCGATTGGCTCAAAGGATTGAAGTAGCTGCTCTATCCTACCCTCATGGGACTCGTTTTTTCTTTTTGTTCCTCCCATCAGCAAGCAACATGGACTAGGCTGTCACCGCCCACAACACAACAAAAGACTTCCATCATAACACCCCACCAATGATCATACTACAGCCAGTCATAATCATAATTAAGCCTTCATCGGTGTCTTCTCCCATGTCAATCATATGGCCTTCATTAAGGTTGATAGCGAGAGCAGGCAGCGCCAGGGGGCCCACTGTCGGAGCAAATGACTGAGTTAATAATACACCTTTATAATTTATTAATTAAGTGGTACTAATTCCAAACCCCCGTCACCACTGAAAACCTTGTCGACCGAATCCGACACCGCACACCGTTACGTGACCCAACCGTTCGCGTTCGGTACGTAGGCGATATCTCGCGCATCTCGTGACCGCCCGAAGCGTTTGCCCTCCGCTGGGATCGTCTCGTCGCGGCAGGTAAACTTACCACCTCGTCTCAGGAACCGTAAACGAGAACACTGATTCTGACCGAGACGGACTCCCTTTTCCTACCCGCCCCGCCCACCACGTGAATCGCTGGGGCCCGCATGTGGTCCCCGCAGTAAGGCTTGGCGAGTCGCCTGGTGGGAGGGAGGAAGTGGGCTGGGCTGAAGTCGGACGCCAGCAGGCGGGATTTAAGCGTATTGGATGAGGTAGTTTTAAGTTCCGGCGTTTCGACGGGAGGAGGGAAGCGACAGAATAAACTAATCACTTCAATTAATGTATTAGCGGCTCCTCTGCTGCGGCCGAACTCATACAGTGGCAGACGGAGAACGGGAAACAACGAGAGGAAGAATACCCACCCGTTCCTAAAACGATCGGAGAAGAAAGCGAAAGAGATGGGGAAACCCGCGAGCTCATGCTTCAAGATCATCGGCTGCGGCAGCAGCAGCGATGACGTCGACAACGACAATCTCGCGCCGGAAGAGGTAATGTGATCTCCTCGTCGACTCGTTCGGATCTTCGTACGATGTTTCTGGATCTGATACATCTAGTTGAGCTCGAGCTGAAAATTAAAGGGGTTCTTGTGGATCTTTGCTCAAAAATAGCTAACGCGTTGCGTCAGATCCGTCACCCTGGAGTTTCCGAGTGCCGTTGTATATCCCGAACCACGAGTTCTTTTCTGATCAGCTGATTCGGTGACTTGCTGCATCACATTTTTGGTTTTCCTTGATTTCTCCGTACGAGGATTATCTAGCGATGGGTGGAGACTTCGGGTTTGCATCTTGATTCTTGCTTTCTGTGATTTAGTCGGTGGCACGGCCCTAACTGTGTCACATCGATCCGAGGAGATCGATCGAGGGCGTTGTTTCGGAACTGCTTGATAGAAGACGTTGGAAGGATGTTCTTGACTTGGATCTTTACTCCGTTTGTCGCCTGCCTATAAACTAGGTTAAAGTGTTCGGGCTCTTGGATGTGAGAATGCTGGAAGGGCTACTGCTAATTGATCCGCCTCAGCAAATCCATGCCATGAACTGGGTCAGGTGGAGTTGCTACTTGGCATGGTTCGTGGGTGTCGGACTTATCCTTTCAGTGGACAACAAGGGAAAATGAAAAGGGAAGTTGATATTTTCTATGTTGGAATGCTGGCCCCACATTGACAATAATGTAGCATCATTCGAAGTGCCAAGGGAGGATCATAGCTGACTCTTTTTTCTATTTGTCACTTTTGTTAGAGATCTAAACAATCACTATATGCTATATATTTGTCCCCTTCCTACCACTAAAGTTTGAGGGCAGCAGACACTAATTGCTGTTAGAGGCTAGAGATGTTAGTTGTTTGGTCAAGGTTCTTCTCAATGACGTCTGCCAATCATGATTGAACTAGTCAGCATGTGCATTACCTCATGGATAACATCAGAATAGATTTCTAGGTTCTGTCATGGAAAGATGGTGTTGTGTTTGTTATCTTTCATAACTTCTGTGAACTGGTGCATTTTTCTTTCTATGGTAATAAAGAAGATAATCCATTGAGCATCTATCAGAAAAATTAAAGGCTTAAAGTCTATCATGTTGCAATAAAACGTGGGAATATAAACTGAAAATAAACTATTTTAAGCATGATAAAAAATGTTTAGGAAGCTTAGGGAAAAGACTTAAGTAATGTTTGTCTGGCCAACATACGATGGATAATGCAAACGAGTGCTATCCCGAAACAGTGCAACGTTGGATGTGGGTGATGGGTATGAGTTGATATCCCATCCTCAAAGGGCATATTTTGAGTACTTATATTTGGCAGCCTGAACATATTTTGGGATCTTGACTGTGATAATATGATGTTTATGTGCCGAACTGCATTTAGAGCCATCTCTTTTATTGTCCTGATTGTTGATTTGAACTAAAAGGATTAGGACTTCAATTTTTTGTGTACACACATTTATGTCTCCTACTTTGAACTAAAAGGATTAGCACTTCAATTTTTTTGTGTACACACATTTATGTCTCCTACTTGAAATTTGACAATTTGGATGTTGAACAAAAAAAAAAATCAATGACTCTCTTCAAGTACTTAAATTTCACTTTGAGTCATATTTTGGTTCTTTACCTTGTGTTACACTAGGTTTTTCTTCTCTAAACTAAAATCTAGTACTTGGAAATACATAATCTGAGTCATGGAAACAACCTCTCTACTTGTTACTTATTGATGGCTGCCTATATTGATCCTTCCTATACCTTGTGTAGGCAGCAGTCTCGGTTACTGGATTTGCCTTTTTTTTTGTCTGACATTGACATACTATGTTGTTGGACTTCACAAGTTTTCCTGTATTTTCTGCTTATATGATAAGTGAATATCTGTTAATTCTTTTCAGGCCAAAGCTTCAGCAGATAAGCGCATGTGGAGCTTCCGTAAGAGATTATCCAAGCATCAAGTGCTATGCAACAATGTTATCTCAGAACCTTTATCTGTTTGCTCTAGCAAGGAAAACCAAGATGTCTCAGCTGCCAATTTCCACTCACCGAACTTTTCTTTTCCTGAAAGAACCCAAGAACAAGAAAAGTCAATTGGAATTTCTCCAGTACCAACAGAAATAGTAAATACAGAATCTCCAGTTTCTAAGAGTTGTACAACTGCAGTTGGGCCTACCCTCAATGAATCTGATGCTGTTGTCATTCAGGCTGCTATAAGGGGATATATGGTACATTCTTCACTTGATTCTAAGTCTTTGTTCTTTTGTACTGCTTATGTCTTGTTTATCTTAAATTTAGAAATAATTTTAGGCTAAGAAAAAGCTTCACAAACTCAAGAGTGTTGTCAAGTTGCAAGCTGCTGTACGTGGTCACCTGGTAAGGAGCCAGGCTATCGGAACTTTGAGGTGTATTCAGGCCATCATAAGAATGCAAGCACTTGTAAGGGCTCACCGTGCTCGTCGATTAGTTGAGAAGCTAACTTCACTGGAAGATAAGAAGTTCCAGGTAGACATCCAAAGATCCATGAAACTTTTAGTGAACTTTCATCTGATGGCATTTTACTTTAAGAATAACTGAATACCAGTACATAAAACTACATATCATTAACCTGCCCATCACTATGTAACAAAATCTAAAAAATTTGATAAAAATTTTGATGTGTAATTTCATTTTGGACTCGGAAGAATGTTTATGACAATTTTTGATGGATAGTTCTTAGTTTAACAGCATCCTGTTTCTGTATTTGAAATAACTAGTCTATAGACATTCCTGCTAGTATATTTTCCTGTTTGACTGTCATTTGGGATCTCGACAATGCATTCTGTTCCAGTTGCTCCAAACCAATATGTCTATTCACATGACTGTGGAGCATATATATGTATATGTACATGTGTATATATATATGTACATATATATATAGACGTAGTAGCTGTCTATATATATACATGTACATATATGTACATGCACACACGCACGCACACACACACACACACAAATATATATATATATATATATATATATATATATAATGTCCCTTGTATTAATGCATAACAAGAAATGTTGTCTACAGCTATGTTGATATTGAGGATGCTAGTCACATTCAATGTTGAGGAATTTAGTGGTAGCTAAATGCTTGTGTTTGGATTTGGTTTCTTTCACCAAGCATGTGCATCACATGATCAGTTCTTTGTGCCCTACTAATTAACATGGATGGAACTTGTCATTTGTATGTAGCAACATGATATTAAATGCTTTAATTGTGAGTTTTTTTGTTATTTTTTAATTTCCTTTTGTTCTTACAATCTTGCTCAGGAAAAGGGTGTTACTTTCGAGAAATCAACTAAAACATCAATCAAGAAATTGCTTTCAAATGGGTTTGCTCGTCAGGTATGTCTAGTTATTTTAATTTCTCGATATATAGGATTTGTCTCTCTGGTTTGCTATAATGTGAACTTGCATCTTTAACCCTTTTAAGCTTCTGGAAACTACACCGAGGACAAAAATCATATATATAAAATGTGATCCATCAAAGTCTGATTCGGTATGGAAGTGGTTGGAAAGATGGATGGTTGTGACTTCATCAGGGGTTGGGCAACAACATGGGCAAGATTTCAACCATGGGAATTGCAGACTAGAAGAGATTGTTAACATGACATATAATGAACCAGCAAAAGAGATTTCAATTGCAGTTTCCTCAGAATTATCTGATCTAGAATGTGCTGCAACCAAATCAGTCATGGCAGATGATGGTAAAAATAGCTCAACAATTGAAAATGTTGGTAATTTTGAGTTTCCAACTTCACTAGTTGCTCCAAATAATTTCTCCAATTCTTTGCCTAAAAATGATATGGAAAAGCCAGAAGTCAGAAATGGGCTTCTGAACACTACTATGCGAGATTGTACAGACATGAATATGGTTAATAAGGAAAGCTTGGATGATAAACACTTACAACCAAATCTATGTTTGAATAATGTGTTGGTTGATAGACCTGACAAGCTTGAATCTGGGAAAGATGGCTCCAATAATAATACCGAAGGGGCATCCTCTGAAACATTGGAAAACGAAGAGAAGAAGTCTGTAGTTGGTTCAAGAAAGTCATGCAATCCAGCATATGTTGCAGCTCAATCAAAATTTGAAGAGCTGAGTTTGACATCAACTGTAGTTCAATCTGTTAATTCTGCTTATACAACTGCTGCATCAAACACAAAAACAGAGAGCCATAATATTCAGGTAAATTCTCTTACAAATGGAAAAGGAGCAATTTCAGCAGAGAAAATATTCCCTGATGTGAGGGTTGAAGCTGCAGTTTCAGAATGTGGCACTGAAATATCTATCTCTTCCACCCTTGACTCGCCGGACAGATCTGATATGGAAGGTGGGGCAATTGTTCTTGAAATTGGAGCCCTGGAGAAAGAGAATCATGCAATTGTTGCTGTTGCTGAGAATGCTTCTGATCTTTCCAACTCGGGTGGTAATGCGAGACCTGGTGGAGGTGACCTAACTACGGCCAACTCGAATGCTTCTGTCGACTTGGTGCAAGTTGATCAACATCTAGCTGAGCCAACCACTTCAGATGTGCAGTATGATCTGGAAGGTACGGTAGAACAAACTAGATCGCCTGAAGGAACTCCCAGAAGCCATGCGACAGTGCCTGATCTACACGGAACCCCATCCAGTGATGTCTCTGTGAATACCAAAAAGGGTAGGATGGATCCTCGCGTGCCTACCCACAGGAAAGGGTCTCAATTGGTTGGTAAAAAATCTCCATCTAATCCAAATAACGATTCAGGCGGAAGCACTACAGACAATTTAACGAAGGATTCAAGATTTCCAAGGAGGCGTAACTCATTCGGGATGACAAAGACTGAAAGTGTTGAGCAGGAGCCCAGGCACAGTAGTAGCAGTTCTCTTCCAGGTTACATGCAAGCCACTGCATCTGCGAGAGCTAAAGCCCATGGTAATACATCTCAGAAATCCAGCCCTGATCTGCATGATAACCAGCCTAAGAAGAGGCATTCCTTGCCTATTGAGAACGGAAACCAGAGCTCATCCCCGCGCATGCAACGATCAACATCACGAGCTCATCAGAGTGTGAAAGGCATTGAAGCTCATTCTCCTCATGATTCTGCTGGTAAGCTGCTGATTCTATGAACACTTGGGAGCTGCATATCCAATTACATTCTCGTCTATTCCGTTAATGCATGTGATTTTCTTGCAACTTTAAACAATTTCTGTTTTGTTTGGTGGACAACAAGAAACTGCCTATCAGGAGTGCTCATCTCTAATTAGACTGCAAACATTCTTTTACTTTGTATGAGTGCTGTGTGCCACTATTGTATGTGCAAACATTTATGTCCTGTAGAATAATATTTCTCTGCTGAATTTTGCTTCACCTTTCATAATTATTCCAAAGAACTAAATTATTTTGTTCTCCTAAACCATTTGACTAGTATCACTATCTGACATGTTTCAGTGCTATTGTTTTCAGAGAGAAGATGGCAAAGATGATCAAGCACCAAGAGGAACATGTGATCTGCTTTCGTACTTGGTTGTGGTAATATGCTTATGCCTATACGAGGGTTTGTCAATTCAGTTACTTTATGATGTAACATTGTTGCATGCATGTTGGATTGGGAAGAGGAGCTCATGAATGTAATGAAATGTACATTACCGACACTTGGAAGCTCCTATGCATCAGGTTATATATTAGCATGAAATTGAAGGTTTTTTATGTATTTATTTGCAGGTATTTGACAAGTATCGTAGTTTGTTTCTGGTCGTGTCTTTTCTATTACATGTCCATCATATATACATAAGACCGGCAATAGCTACATGTTTAGCTGCTTCGTTCAACTCTATTGTGCATGCTCTTCTAATTTTGGATAAAAGGTATGGGGACTGCTCTACAATGGTATGATATATGACACATTTGATACAATAAGTTTGGGTCTTGGTACCCTTGAAGTCACTAATTAGTAGAATGCATGTATAAATGCTAAGCTAATCTTGTTTCATCTTGCGATTATGGAGCTCACAACTCTTTGAAAGGAAAAAAATTCTTTAACGCAAACCGTTCACTCGCTACGATAATATATATATATATATATATGTGTGTGTGTGATGATGATGATGACGACGACGACGGCGGACACATTCGGTGGGCTTTGGCAAAATAACGAAGCGGGAAGGAAGAGGGGAGGGCGAAGGATGATGGTATGATCCAATTCCGGTCAACTCACCGCTTGACACTCGGAGGTTAAAGTGCCGGAAAAAAAATTTAAATCAGTCTGAAATCCTCCAGTTGGAGAACTCTTATCCTTAGCTGCGGTGACCAGACTCCAAACGGGCCGCCCCGCGCACCCGGGAGGGGGATGGGAGGTTACCAGAGCCTTCGGGAACCTTACCGCGTGATATCAGTGTACAAAAAGCCCCCAAAAAATTCAAATCATTGCCCAACCGTCCAGAGTCCGGTTTCTTATCACAACCGGCGGTGAGCAGACTCCACACTGCGTTTGAGGCGCTAAGTATACGCGACGTAAGGACGAAGAACTCTAAAGAACATCATCATCAACACACTGCAAAAACATCCAGATCTCGTTTCCTTTTTACTCATCTATGGTGATCACGTGCCAATTTCTTTCTTTCCTCAATTAATTGCACGGCATTGTAATTAACAAGTGTGATCCAAAAGCTTTTGATGCATAGAAAATAAAGGCAGGAATAAACAGACCAATACAAGATATATCAGCGGCAGCAGCAACTTGTTGATAATTGAGCGTATTAAATACTATAATCAAACCATGACTGTATTAAATAACAAGAATTGCACAGAACGTGAACGAATACGACAGCTAATGTTTAACGTAAAATTACCGCCAATAATTCCATAGTTGAGATGGAAAACACGAACAGAGAATCCTCTTCAGCTCTTCAATTTCGACAGAGGAAGCCAAAGAGATAAAAAAAAAGATTGAAAAAAAAAGGAGGGGATTTCTGATGACAATACCTGCGACAACCCATGCAGTTTTCAACATGTCCGAAAGATGCCCCATCCGAACTCCCTTCTTCAACAGTATGAGCACAAATCATGCTTGCTGATAGTTACAGACAATACAGACTTAGGTTCGCAGCTGCTGCATCGACTGGCACCTGAAAGTGCCTCACCTACACCACTTGGATGTGCACCAAATCGAGGCACAGTTGTTTTGCTGCCAATGGGACTCATCAATCTCGAGTTGAAGAATTCGTTCCACCTAAACAAGGATGCCTCCCCCACGCATGGATAGACTACCATCTGTAACATAGATTCACGATTCTTGACAACTTCATCTTTACATCGGAATGTAGCTCTTGGAAACAAAAGCATCAGATGCTGACAAGCAGTGAGGGTTAGCTATGTGCATGCGATACGAATGAACATAAATAACACGACTCAAACAAATATAAAACAAAGACCTTCGAACCTTAGTTCCTGCCGGCAATTCCTCTGTCTAATTTAATTCTCTTTGATCCTTTCGGCGGCTCAATCCGCTGCGGTAAAGAAGGGTCGTGCTGATAAGAGCAGCTTGCTCCGTGTCGACACCCTTTAGGGGTGTTGAAGTAGGCACAAGGCCTTGGGATCTTAGGCCTGGCTTCTCTTTGCAGTCTAGGGGCATAGAGATCGACAGCATTGGTGGCGACCACATTGTTCTGGCAACTAGCAGCATGTACAGAATTCAGATCAGATCCATCTTGCTTCTCACCACCATGCTGCTGGATTAGACTCTTCAGATAATTGGCATCTCTTGAAGCTGCTTGCCCACTTGATTGACGTTTGACAGGGATTTGAACGGGTGGTAAAGCATGAGGATTCACGGATTGGGGTGGCACTGAACCGGGTAAAGGATACATTTGTGAGGTTCGGAAAACTGACAAGGGGGAAGGAGTACTGGGAATGATTTGGGGAAGTGGAGGTGGGACTGGTGGAGCAAGAGCCAGATGCTGAACTGATACAGAGGAACATGGTGGTGCGACTGATACAGGAGCCAAGAGGGCCTGAGATTGCTTAGGAGCTCCATATTCCGTAACCAACTTCTCCACCAAGCTGGGGTTACTGAGGATGTTAATAAGAAGGTCACGATCTATCATACTTCCTTCCTCGTTGGTTTTCATGATGGCTGTAAAAGCTGCAGAAGCAGCAGCAATGACATCCGGTTCGGCAATCGGTGGAATCCTACCTGAAGTTGTCTCAGAACGAGGCACAGTCAGAGCAGGCTGGGTAACATGACCTTGGAATTGTTCTGTAACTAACTCAAGATTTAGAATATCATGTTTTCCTTGCATGCTCTGCAGATTCTGAGCACTTGTCTGTTGGTTTTGGGTGGATGAAAATGTAGGTGCTGCTGTTTCTAATTGCTCTGGCGATTCTTCATCTTCAATAGCAGTTATAGGAATCACAGGAGTTCGAGTGTCATCGTAAAACGAATCTTGCACCTCCGATGAAACCGAAGGACTGGATTTTTAGATTCAGGCTTGGAGTGAGCAAAATGACAAGGCTGTTAAATAATATCAAATTACACTGACAAGAAAAGCCACTCACTTTGGAGGAATGGAAGGCACCCGTGGATAGATTGCTTCAAGAGTTCTCAATTGTCTTTGATCCTGTACAGCCACTTCTGAACTTTCTTCTCCAGCAACCACTACCCACTCTGGATCCAACAAAATCTGAAATTGGAAAAAGATAAGCAATGGACGTGTTACAGTCAACATTCTGAGATTTTTACGATAAAGACAAACTGGATAAGTTATTCCTTACATTAAGAGGGCATTTCCACTTGACTAAAGGAATTTGGGAGATTTCCGATCTGAACTGATATGCAGGATGAGGTGCTTCAAAGCCTGGAGGTAAAGAAGAATCATCATTGCCTATGCTTGTTGCATGCAATAACCATGAACCCTTTGCCTGGAGATTGTCTTGGGTCCCCAACCCAGATACAGCAGGGGCATCCTCTGCTAAGAATAATCTTACCTGTTCCAAATGCAGATAGTATCACACTTGACGAGCCTTATATTTGCTAACAATGTGCAAAAGAAAAAGAGAGAGAGAGAGAGAGAGAACATTGCTAACAATGTGCCAATGTACATAAAATTTATATTATCCAATGGATTTCAGGAGAAGTAACAGTACAAAAGATAGAAATGCAACGAATCAAAGAAATTATAAATTCAAAGAAACAAGAAAGAGAAACTTTAACAGCCAAACATTATCTTTCTCCATGCAAAATGATTCAACTACATGCTATCCTTCTCTAACTATGACCCAAAACAATAAGTAGTGGGATCAAATAAATGAATAGGAGCCGCCAATGAAGATTTAAGAGTCCAACAATGCACTGTATTTAAAACACCTAAAGTTTCCACAATCAAAATTTACTCACTAAACAATATTTACATAATATAGAAATCATGACATTGAATCTACTTGAAGGAGGCTCCTGAAAATAAAAAAAATAACTGAAACCCAACAATAGGAAAGCAATCCAAAGACCAAAAGAAATTTCATTAAAAATACCCAAGACTACCTACACCATAACAAAAGTTATATGGTAAAACCAAAATATAAGCTATGCTGTCCAATGTTTCCTCATAGTCTAATTAATATGAGTTACATCAGTCATGAAGGCCAACCAAAAGGATTTGATAATTACATACATCACTCCAGAGCCAAACATCATCTCAAAAGTTATTCAGTTGGTCTAATACAACTGAACTGATGATGATTAAGATGGATTTTGCATAACTGGATCCGTTCAAGAATAAGTTAGAGATGTATTCTGAAATTTTGAATTTGACGATAGTTTGGTATTGATTTTTTTACACAAGCTCAGTTCAAATGTATGAATCCTGACATGATAGTAGCTTCCATTGCCTGCTCAATTCAATGGTGAATCTTGCTTGAACTTCTCAACTTCAATTGCTTTATATACACTGGTAATTTTCTTATCGGCCTCATTTTCTTAACTTTCATTGTGAACCTTAAATTATTATATTTAGTATGAATGCTCTAATTTATAAATTGCTCTCTCAAACAGATCAGTAACTTTCATCAATGATTGAACAAATGCGGTATACCATCACTTTTTTTCATTTTTTTAGATATAGGTCCTTGTACTTATGTAATTTATTTTTCAAAAATAAGTATAATGCAAAATTTATTATTATTATATTATGTATAGTGAAAAATAAATTATATCTAAAAAATAAGCATTATTTTTTAGATATATTTTATTTTTCATTTATGTAATTTATTTTTAATATTTTTTATTATGTAATTTATTTGTTGATACTTCAAACAAATAGTTATGTATACCTTTTGCATAGAGATTGATGAATATATTATTTATAGATAAAAGTTGGTTAGAGTGAAAAAGAGCATGATGAGTTTTGTGATTATCGGATGTCTTCTCATCAAAAGAGAAATCTTATAAGAAATTATTAGGCTAATCATACTTTACGATTTCGCATATTGGATGACCAAAAAATAATATGTGCTAAAAAATTCATGTTTCTGAAATGCGAATGTTGAAGATGATGCGTGGAAAAGACTAAAAAAATATTTTCATCCATGAACAATTAGATGTAGCTCTGATTAATAAAATCCTTAAACTTTTCCTTATACTATTTTTAAATACATAAATAAATTGCATGTGCAAAAAAAACCTAATGTCAAAGAATTACTTAAGTTTTGAATTTCTTGCTTTTATTAGTAAACTACTCAATAGCTGAATGATTAAAACTTCTTTGATTATGCACATTTGAATAAGAAATATTATGGATAGAAGATTAAAACCAACAAATTACAAGTCCCAAGTTGAATAGAGTTATATGGTTCTGTCCAAGCCTCCAAGGTATGGTTGATAAACTGATGATGTACATATAATAACTGAAAAAGGTGAATGAAAGAAAATGTACATTACTCATGTTAGGTGTTAACTGAGTTTGTTGCTCTACAGAAATTAATGAAGTAGTAGCTACGAGAAAACAGAAGCAATTCACCAACCAGAAACCTCGGCTTGATAAAACCACAATAATAACAGCAATTCTTGTTGATAAGTATAATTGAAGAAACATAGGAGACCAAGTGTTGCATGTACACATCAATATCTACACTATTCAAACATGTTGCATAAATAGCTTACCTCCTCCGTAAAAGAAACAAAACCAAAAAGGTTCATAAGAATGAAGGTAAGCTAGCAAGTTTCAATCAACTATTCTGATCGAAGGAACAGAATATATATGGAGGCAGAATCTTAACAAAAAGATTTCACAGGATAGTTGCAAGACAAACACCCTAAAATGCTAGTTAATTCATTTTAAACTGGTGGTGAAGAGTGTTGCAAAATCGAATTGCTTCCTAATTGATTCATCATTGCAAAAAGAAATTGTGAATTTGACTCCAGTCTTACATAAAAAGATTCATTTTTCCTGAATTTAAAATAACAAATTTATCTGAAAAGAAAAGCTCACACAACAAAGTTTGATGGAGCAGAAAAATTGTCCACCTTTCAATGAAACAGAAGATGCTGATGAAATCCAGTATATAGTTGTAAAATATCTATTCCTATATAAAATCAAGGGCTTAACTGAAAGACTTCAAGTAACATACTGATTGGTTAATGATGCAAGAATAAGCATAAAATGAACTATTGACAGAATGGACAGCTTTCCAGACCATTTCCAAATTAAGAACAGATGCTCCTTCTGGCCATGGAAAACATGCATCTTGTCATCCTAACAAAAAATGCAGTTATATTTGAACAAATATAACTACATTTGGACAAATGTAGACCATAACATGAGTAATGTTACATTTGAACAAATAAGGTGGCTGAACACCTAACATGAGTAATGTCACGGCTGATATTGTTTTAACTAAAGTCTTCCACTAACGTATGAACAAATAATTTATTTGATAAGTTCAAATTCAAGAAAACTGTGAAGAAACTACATGTGTGATTGATCTAAAGTATTAGTTTTAGCCATAGACAGCTTACTAATTTAGCATCAAAGAGAACTTCCTTTCTTGTAATGAAGAATATGCAAAAACTTAAAAGTTAAAGCCATCCTAGTACTTCTGATCAATTTGCTAGAGTAATAGAAAAAATAGATTAAACTAAAGCAGCTACAAGCTTTTTGGTCATATGAGATTAACATCGCGTTCTCCAAAACCAGTATAATTTCCATGGTATAGCCATAAAAGGTCATAATCCATCGCACCGCAAACACGTGTAAATATAGACAACACTATATGCAACACCCTTCTTACACCAACAGCTAAAGGGCACAATAAATTTACTACATTTTCCTGTCATGATCTCCAAAACATGAGAAAGTTTTGACTGAGCAAATCACCATTTTGAATATGGATCCCACATGATATGGGCATGTTCCACAGATTGTCATAATTGACCTCAATATCAGAACTTTACTTGCAGTAGCAATCACATCTCATTTTTATATCTTGATACTTATGTTTCCTCTCCATCATTGTTTTAGTCAATTCCATAAGATTTTCAAGCATCAGACTTAGATATCCTTTTTATCATGTAACAAATATGCATGCCAGATCATGGGATCCAAAGAACGGCAAACAACATTTTTATTTGCAGTTTTATAACTATAGCCTTGTCCTGATATCATAAACAAACCTTTTCATTAGATTGGGTTGTTTCTTCATCTAAGTATCATTTGCTTGCCACTGTTTCTAGTACTTAAAATTTGCAGTTTTGTTATCTGTAATATTATATATATCAAATGCTATTTTCTAGAGCAAACATGTAATGAATGAAGAATTCCTTCTGTTTAGATTTTGCAGCTAAATCTCTTAAAATTTTCCTTGGTGGTAGCTACAGGATCAAGGAATAAGTGGACTCATGAACAATTGCTCAACTCATTGATCTGTCAAGGAAAAACTAGTTGGTCAAAGATATTAGTAGCAAAGTGAGTCAGGTCCCACTGCTAATGTCACACTGAAAAAGGGCTTTCCATGAATAAGATAGAAGGGAATAGGAAATGGAGGGTTGGGGGGAATGGAATAAAATGTAGTGATGGTTACTTGAATTTTCCTTCATTGCTAACCTGGTTAAACAGCATTCTTTGGATATTATAGTTTTAAAGTGTCTAATTGCACTTGCTTTTCATTGGATTATTCTGGATGTTAAAATATAAATGAATTAGCATAAAAGGACCAGATGGAAAGGTTTACACACTTAAAAATAAACTTAATCATGTTAAAATCAGCCAATTAATAAATTCATTTTCTTTATATATGATATCGAAGAAAAAACATTAATTATGGGTTAACCTAATATAATTAATTAAAGTTCTTGATAATTTAAGTATCAATTAGGAGTTTTCCGATAATCAATATGGTTTCAAAAATCTAAATTGATTTTTTTTAAGTCAAATGATTTATTAGGAAAGTAGTCAATTAGTCAAAATTGTACTAATTAATGTTAATAAATCATATAATTCATTAATTTTAAAAGATAATTTATTAACTATTAGAGATTATTTTTTACTTAAAGATCACAAGATGAAACTTTAAAGTTTAATCTATGTTTTTTGTTATATTTTATCAAAAACTTATATTATGATTCTTTTAGGTTTTACTTGTTGTCCAGTACATAGCATTGTCCTTTTCTAGTTAAGCTTATAAAATCCATAAAGGAAAAAACAAAACAAAACAAATACTCAATTCATGGTAAAACAAAAGAAAATTAAAAATAAACTAAAAATAATATTACAACACATAGAAAAATATAAGCTTTAAAAAAATAAAAGAAATAATTAAATGGCATAAACTTTAAAATCAACTGATTTCCAAATTTTTCAGTCAACTAACAGAATTTTTGACTGATTCATAGCTTGACTAATCAATGAAATGATTTATCAATAAATTACATTTCCAATATCTTATTTTCATAAGATCCATTGATACACATTTTTTTAATATAGAAATAATTAGTAATTTACCATATTGCTTTGAAATATTAGTATATAATACGCTTGAACCACATTAGTTGCTCATGAAGGTGTTATTGAGCTCATGGTTGTGTATTTTATGATGATTTGACATAAGTTCAAGCAACTTGATGTTTTATAAGCTACAGATTACATCAATTAACATGTACCACACAAATGTAGTCGTACTTATTATGGAATACAATCTTTTGAAAGGCTCAAGTGATCTTTGCTTGAGAAAAGCTACAAGAATCTTCCTGTAAGAGAAAGTAGTTATAATTTGGGCACTCACAGGATTCCACCAATCAGTGAGACTTAAATCTGGCATTGCAACTCATGTTGCAAGTTATCTTAAATGTTATATTCCTTGCACCAACTCATTAATCATGCGCTGAAAGACACATCATCTATTTTTGAATAGCATTATCTTGGTTTCTGACTGATCCGAAATGGGTTTTACCAAAGATCTTGCAGCATTCTAAGCTACAGATCTCCACCGGTGGTTGAATTGATACAAATGCAATATGAGTTGGTACTGTGTTGTTCAATCGACATTTAATTGGTATGCTATTCAACATCGATTGGTTAATTAGTCATCCACGAAGACGATGTAATCTGTGTATTAACTTCTCTGTGGCAAATTCTGCAGATGGAACATGTCACAAGACACCAAATTAAAGTGTGTAATCGGCTTGGACGTCCGATCCATCATGCCACATCTCCATCCAACTCCCCTGTTCAAGCATACTACATAAAGCTTACTATACAAACAAAGAACAAACCACCAGTGGACCAAACCAAGCGACGACTCGTCTATAACGAAGCACAAAGACTTTAATTCCATCGAAACCACTACCCGGGTACATACAAATGATAGGCTGGAGATTAAAGAGAAACAGATATGATTGAGACGGCAACTACCGATCGAAATTACCAAAAAGGAAGAACAAGAACTCAACAATGCACAGATCGGCACTCCCGATCAATTTACCAACTGGGAAAAAGAAATCGAAGAACAAACAGACAATCGCGACAATCAATTTCCCAAATGGGGGAAAACAAGCCGAGAACTAACAGAAATTGCGACATAAAAAAAACCATAATTGTATTCGTAACACGGGATGTGACCGTAAGAAGAAATCGGAAAAGGAACCAACATGTAACAGTAGCAAGGACTCGACGATTGGAAGGCATGAAAACACGAAGGATCAGGAAAAGCCAGAGTACTCAGGTGAGATACATGGGGGTCGGCGTGGATCCGGTTCAATATTACCTGATGCAAATCTTTGGCCCAAGAAACCCTCTTCGGCTGCTTCAATCCGGCCATTCAACACGATCCGATTATAAATTAGACCAGTATTCGATCGATCTGCGGAAGGCACTACAAGAATCGGAGGAGCGAAGCCGACTGCGATTTCTCTCCTGATCGGAGAAATGGATCTCCTAAAGAAGGTTTCGAGAGAGAGGGAGGGGGAAATCGAGAGAACCCTAATGATAGCACACGAGTCGGCTGCCTCCCGTCGGCTTCCGGTCTGCGCCGCTGGATGCGGCTATTTTAAATGCTTTTTCTACTCATGATTTCCGGAATTAATGGCATCACTGAGTACGTAAGGCCGTCGGGTTAGGATCCTATCCAGGGATATGGTACTCCTCCGACAGTGATTTAACTGTCTACATTCAAATTGTACGGTTACGATGGGAACCATTTTCTTCTGATTTGGGGTATGGTAGGATCCGATCCACAGATCATGATGGGGACGCACACGTGGTGTGCTGATGATGGCCAATGCCTGAACAGTGGACGCTTGTGATGTTGGAATAGGAAGGCATCAGCGGCCGAGTTCTTGGACCCTATCCGTCGTAAAAGGGTGGGGCTCATATACAATGGACTGAGAGCGTGAGAATGAAGGGAAAATTAAAAAGAAAATTATATATATAGAGGAATAATTTACAATTAAGTTAGGCACAAAGATTACGTCAAACATGGAATAATTTGTCATGACCATAATACACTACTGACCTGTATAAAATGGACTCTAATCTGAAGTTATTAGTCCTAGAGAAATCAAGTCAAGACTATTAGATTGCCACGATGGAGTATTGGAATAACGGGCATGACTGAGATGATATATTAGTAATAACTATGCACTTTAAGCACATCAAATAATAACCTCCCTCATATAATTTGTGAGGTAGAAATGCATAAAAGAAAGCCATCAAAGTATATTATGCCCATTCGATCCAATTGTGTCCTTTGTCTTATCTATAAGAATCCAAGAAGCAAGTTATATATTTTCATTTCATTCATCACAGCTATTACATGGATACAGTGGTGAGTTCAGATAGATACATCTCTGATATGAAAGAAATAGAGATCATTAGAACTTCCTGGAAACAATATAATTACCCCATCTCATGGTTAACTGGATTATGAGCCTCTATATCTCCAAAATATGACAATCGAATAATAGCAGGACGCATAAACCCAATCTTTTTTTCTAGCGGTCCTCCCGTCGGACTTTGTTTGGATCAGAGACCATGTCCATCATCAGCTTCTCGGGGGAATCTTCCCAGCTAGCAAAGGTTTTCAGGTCAACCTGCCACAAGGAGCCAAGCATACACTGTTAATATTAGTTTTGTGCCTTGGGTCAGAATGCAACTAGAAGTGGTGTCATGCTCAAACCTTTCGCCGCTGTTCTGAGAAGAGCATCTCTCTTTTTTTATAGAAATCCTGCTGTTCCTTTGCGGTTTTTCCACCAAAACCCCATACCTCGACCTCTACGACGGGAGCCTCAACTGGTAAGAAACCCTGTAAAGAACATAACATGAAAGATTTAATTGTTACCGTACTCTTTAACAGCATCCTCGTGGAGGTCTTAATGAGAGAAGTGAAAATGCACCTAAGTTTTAGATAAGAAAAAATCAGGAATATTTTTCTTCAGTACATTTACAGAAATCAACGTTGCTCAAAATGGTCAGCCAGACATTAGAAACTCTATCTCAGAACAAAGTCTGTCTCTTTTGAATGGACCTGTGAAAACTTAATTCAAAAGTTATAGATTCCTCCAAATAACAAAGAAGGTTATTCATGGTCAAAGATGAATTTCTCATGGGTGGAAGACAAAGGTAAAATAGCAAAGCATCAATAAAAAATAATCCAGCCTCCTATGGTTAGCAAAGTTATCAAAGAAATTTATGCTAATATTCCCACAGCAAATGAGCTGTTCAAGTTCGTGGAAGAACCAAGACCAAAAAGGAATATAAACAGCTAAAGATGTTAATGATAGGGTCTGAAATGTGAAGCTTAACCTGGTTAGGAGTGAGCGGTCCATGTTGGTAAGTTTTGTCAAATGCATGATGACGCACTGTAACTTGAGCAAAATCTTCATCCAAAAATATCCTCTCATTGCCAGTAGATCCCCCGAATGCCAAGCCAACAGGTTTTGGATTTGCTTCATAGACCCTCATAGCAGGATGCAAGTGGCAATAAATGAAGTTTTTTTCCTTTCCTGCTTTAAAAATACTAGGTCAATCAACTTTAAAATAAAGTATGATAGCAAAACCATGTAAGTCAACATACCAGAGGGTGGAAACACATGGAAACTTGGGCTTATTGCAAAAAGATATCCAGAGCTTCCAAAAAATGTTTCTCTGTTCTCAAAACCTTGTGTAATTAGTACTCCTATCACCCACCCTCTGGAACTTCTATCAACCTCTGAGGATTCTGCTGAACTAGCAGAGACCAAAACTATTAGGGGTCCATTGTAACCTTCAACATTAGACCAAAACCTACTCAAACCCTTCCCATGAATTGATGACCTGCAAAACATCTTGATATATGAAAACTCAGATTCATCCCGAATCCAGGATGGGCTGCTTATGAAAAGAAAACAAAAGATTCACTTTGCAAATACATATGCGCTTTAGTTCTCAAATACCAAATCCACCCAAAATTGTTACAAATGTATAATCTAAACAGATCAAGTAAGATGGAACATCCATTTTTGAAGTCTTGCTACAATCCTAAGATGAGGTACACTTCAATTTCCTTTTAATAGATCGAGACAAGATATTTAAAATAACATATTGAATAGATATTGCTGATGCAATGTATATCTCTGAAGCTTGTAGAAGAGGTTTTTCCCCCCTAACTGAAAGCATGCAGCAGCTGTATTCATTATAGATTCGATGCTTTAGAATTTATACAGATCTAGGATTTCTTAGTCAAGACTTAATCTACCCTACTGTCACAGACAAACTTCTAAACAGGATGTTTGATATAATGCTTATGTATATCCGTGTCTTTTGGTATGTTCATGCTTTGCACAGCATGTAGAGGGACGACCGAAGGCTTAATAGTCCCATTTTAGTCGGGTTTGGTGGCCAGTTTAAGCTTGTAAATAAAGGTTGTGTCATGTGGACACTTGTAAGAGATATTCGATCTGTAGTGGACCATTTTGACCCTTTGTTGTGTAACCGTTCAGAGCTTGTAAAGTCTGTTAGTAATTTGTATTGGCTATGAAGTGTTTTATGAGATGTTTGCTTGTGGATCCCGAGTGAGGCATTTTCTCTAACCCGTTTTCTCTTTTGTAGGTCCTACGGGACCATGGGAGATTTCGGGGAGGCTAACTTTTGCTGACGGACACGCAAGGGTGCCGCACGACTTAGGCAAAACCACCTAAGTCCGTGACACATTGGTGCCCAGCAAGCCAATCACGTGAGTGATAGCACGTGTGACTTGACATGCAGTCTTTTTGCTTATTATTATTATTTAGTATTTTATCACTTTATATTGTCTTTGCATGAATATATTGTGATGTACATGGATCTGTGTAATGAAAATCAGATCATGATGATATTATAATAATAAGACCGATTCGCCTTTAAACATGGATTCTAAATAATCTCAGTCATACGTTACTCGAGAAGAATATCAAGATAACTAGACATACTAGTGTGCTATATACCCATCCATATGATAGATGTAGCTAGTCTCATAATTGCTCATGTGGGACACTAGGGATATAGTGCAGGTGCTCAATAGAGAATGAGTTCACTAATTGATCTGCTTACGGAATATTGGATGGTTGATGATGCCTTATTATCAAACAGTGATTCCATCGTCCTAGTAGTATATTTGGTCCTTAGTCTTGAGACACCAAGGATGTCTTATATGAGTACTCCTTGCTAACTCGAAGAATTCGATACTCATGCAAGGGTTTGTATGCGAACGATGGGATGTTCGTGGCCATCCCAAGACGGTTGAAGCTCAGCGCCATGGAGCATTGAAACTTTCTCTTCGGCATGAGAAGGATACGTCCGTAGGAGGCTGAAGTGTGCAGCGAGTTCAGCATGTTGCTAGGTCTTGAGGGGTGCAACAAGGACTGTATTGACGGCTAGCAAGTGCGTTTGCGGGAGGCAGAACAATGCACAGTTTGTTCAGCAAGGCGGAGTAGTCCAAGGGGATGGTGGTCTCCGAAACATTCAAGGAGAAGGAAGCGAAGAGAGAAGTTGCTCCAACGGGATAGATATCCAGGAGGGATAAGTCCCGGTTCTTCAGAGGGAGAACCAAGTGTAACGAACCACACATGTTGAGGAAGATTACCTCAAAAACAACTTCATAAAGAAGCTCAATGGACTGAGCAAGTGGCGAGGAGTCGTCGCATGATCTCGCTTGAGATAATGTATTGGGGGGATGTATTGCGAGATCAAGTGGGGGAGTGATCCAAGGCAACACAAGATGAAGGCCCACTCGGAGTCAATATAGAGATCAGACTCAATAAAGGGCTGACCCGTGAAATGGTGGGCGCGAGGGCCACCATCAACTCAATGCAAAAACGATGAGCGAAGCAACTTGGGTGTAAGTTGGCAAAGTACCCAAGCCGCATGAAGGGAGTCGACATAGAAGATGGAACATGGAGCGGAGGCATAAAACTTTCCTTGGACAGAGGTCAAGGACATGAACTCTTACAGAGGCAAGAGCAAGGTCATGTCGTTCCATAGGTCCTTCATGCTGATGGAGCGGACTCATCTTGCATGGTGCCAAAGACGAAGGGAGTTTCTGGGCACATGCACCTTATCTCGAAGAAGCATTTGATGGAGGAACTGAGGCGACTCAACTTGCAGAGGTGAAGATGGGTTCAGAAGACCTTGGCACGGGGCAAGTGGACATGGAGGCGGGTACTCTTGAAGAATATACCATAGTGTTGCCATGAAGGGAGCGGTGCGTAACGGAGATTGTGCTGGTAGGGGCAGAGGCCCAGGGTCCAGATAATAGTGCACCAATTTCAACGAAGTCGGTAGGCTTCGAGAGCTACTAGGCGACGGACTGTCCTAGAGCGGTGCTTCGTCTAAGTGTGACCCAAGAGCGAGTGGACGAAGGTCGATTGCCAAAGGAGTGAACACAATTGAAGGTGGAAGAGGCCCTACGATGTGTTGGCAGAGGCCACATATGGAGGGATCACAATCCGAGTTCATCCCACAAGGATCAGAATGCAATGGAGATGTCACCAGGAGGCGACATGGTGCAGCGGATCGTGGTGGAACAGTTCATGGCAATACGATATACACAAATCTTATTCCGTGAGGGACTGTATCATACGGAAGTATGATCGAGAGCTACTGGGAGGTCCACTTTGATGAACAATATGACGGTAAGAAAGGCTATGAATTCAAGGAGTGAATGTCATGGTATCGCAGAGGCGGGTCTTCCGTGCGTGCATCGAACATTGCATTGGATGAAAGCTTTGGTCATCAGCATATGGGGGCTGTGTACCACCAAGGGAAAAGTTCGAATGCAAGTACCAGTGAGTCTCATGGGAGAGATTTGGTCATGCAGAGGTATGATTAGAATAGCTGGAGAGTTGGACTGTTCCAAAGCTCATATTCGCTTAAGGGAGCTCGGTAAGTCAGAGGACAAGGTCGAGTAAGCGAACATTGCTACCAATGAAGCTACGGAGAACAGAATTGGTGCAAACCCTGCAATAGGATGACGGAGGCCATGCGCTAGAGTTGCAGTCTGTCTTTCCATCGACCAAAGAGGAACCGCTTAGAGAATACAGAGGTGTTGAAGCAGGGGGTCGAAAGAGGCGAGGAAGTGACAACGAGTCCAGAGGGACTTAGCTACCCAAAACCAAGCATCGGTTAGAATGGTGGTAGACTCGAAGGAGTGCCACAGAGGCAGATCTACCGATTGTGAAGAAAAGGGATGCAGATGCGAGGAAACGGATAGTAGGGCCATGGGCATGGCAACGCTATGGTACCGCAAAGGTGGGACTTCCATGAGGACATCGATCCCTTGTTCTCATGGAGGGAGAACGCTTGGTCGTGAAAGGGGCCGAGGAGGTGGAGAATGCAGAGGCAAACTCTAAGTACGGAGACAAGGCTGAAGGGCAGAGGCCAAGGAACTTCGTAAGACCGGTGTCAATGAGCTTCTCATCAAGATAGCCGAAAGTGAAGGACTTCGGGTCATGCAAGAGTGCACGACCAAGGAACGAAGCAGGAAGTACGCAGTGTTGTACCTTTACTACTCTATGGAGTAGGCGGCAAGGTTGATAGAGAAGACGGTACAATCCCAGAAGCGACCAAAACTACTAGAGACTTACTCCAAGTTGGGGTAAAAACTTCCTACATTCCAGAAGTTCGATGGCATTGAGAAAGTGAATCACAGTAACTAACTCAACGCTAGGAGTGTAAACACTTCAAGTGCTTCAGAAGTGTGAGCAAAGAGCAGGCGAAGGCCAGTAACCAGCTCGATGCATGGAGTACAACCCTCGAGGAGGCGG
>LVTN01000312.1:0-210139 GCA_001649415.1 Musa itinerans
TAGTTTCATAATTCCCTATGCATGAATGATTATTTCATGCACTAGTACTTATTTTGATGTTTTAGGGCTAAAAAGGAGTTTAGAAACTGATGATATTGGCAGAAGTTCTCTTGGAATTCTCTCTTAAACTCTGTATCTCTTGGATGTTTCCTTGAGTGGAGAGTCTTTTGTTTTCGGTTCTATATCCTTATTTATTATTATTGGTGTGGTGAATTTTTCGTATTCTCTTGTGATTTTAAACTTGGTGATGAGCTATTTTTCGATTTTATTAAAATGTTATAATGAGTTCGTTTTTTTTTTCCGAAAAATTTATTCCAGCAAATACAACTGTATTATCGGCTTTCTTTCAAAGTCCATTCTGCATTACCCCCGTATCATTGTCAGAAACGATTCCTTAGTCTCAAGATTAACCTCAGAACTACCCATCGTCTATGATTCCACAAGTTAAAATGCTTCTAGTTTCAAAGTAAGAAAAGTTTTATCCTCTATCTGTTCCTGATAATGGAACAAAGTTGGCAGGTGATAACTAAGATAAAATTGTATATATGGCTTTCTATGTTTATGTACTGTGTTCTTTGTGTGTTAGCAGTTTTGATCGTATACGAAAGACAAACACTAACTATATTTGAGACTTTGATGAGTTTGTTTTGCTTATAGTAAGTCTATCGATTTCTGGCAGCCGACTTTGATCTTACAGGACAATTAGTATGGCCTGGTGCAGTGTTGCTGAACAATTACCTTTCAGAGAATGCTGGTATACTCAAAGGATGTTCAGTTATAGAGTTAGGCTCTGGAGTTGGTGAGCTGACAATGACTGTGTCTTTCTCCTCTTTAATCTTTCCTCTATTAGACTAAACATGCTTTTCTTTTTCAGGTGTTACAGGTATTTTATGTAGCAGATTCTGCCATGAGGTTGTACTAACTGATCACAATGAGGAAGTTCTTGAGGCAAGGTCCAAAAACCATCTAACCGGTACCTTCATACTGTTACATGCTTTAAGGCAAGGTCCAATATCAGGCCTTAACTAGAGAAGCTGTCTAACATGACAGTCTCTTAATGTGTCCATTTTAAATTATAGAAATGCAAAGAAAATGAAAATAGTCTCAATAGATAAAAAATGAAAACAGCTATGGCATACACCTTAAATCGATGAATCGAGAAAATATATTCAGTTGAAATGTGATTGAGAATTTCTAGAGGCATTTCTTTATGCACTTGGATCTTGTACATGTGCTGCAGTCTTTGTCGTGATTTTGTGAGAACTGATGTTTGTTCCCTCTTAGATAATGAGGAAAAATATAGAACTCCACTCAACTTCAGACACCCCAACATCTGCTGGTAAGATGTTTAAATTTTCAATAAATTTGTTATGTATTGAAGGTTCATAGGAATCTGATTTCTTTTTAGTTATGGAGCACCTTTGACAAAAATAGTGCCATTTCTTTAGTATATACTTAAAATTGAGGTGGATTAACCCATTTGGTTTGCAGTGTTAAGAGCTGAGAAATTAGAATGGGGAAACAGTGATCATTTGAGCAAAATTTTAGAGGAGTACCCTACAGGATTTGATCTTGTCCTTGGAGCTGATATCTATATCCTATATTTTTTGCAACCTTTTCTTTTGTTATTCAGCTGTCATGCTTTTTCTTTCCTTGACATTTTCTAAGCTTTCAGCAGTCCAGCATCCCTTTTCTTTTCAGTACTGTAGAGAAGCTTCTGCGTCACAGGGGTGGCGAGTGCAAATTCATACTGGCTTATGTGTCTCGTGCTAAGTTGTAAGTGTGTTCCTCATTGTCATCCTATGGCCATTACCTTTTCTTTCTTTTCTTTAGATTCATCTAGAACTTGTTCTAACTTACACCATTTGTAATGCATCTCCACACCACGTGATGAGAATTTGCCTCAAGAATTTCCAACTTTTGTTATTGTATTGGTATTTTCTAAGGCAGAAATTATTACAATGCAACAGTTATGCGGGTTCTGATCTCTTACTTGGCTATAATCACTGTCGTGATCTACATATCTAATGGTTGTAGACTGTCCAAATTGTATAATATATTTATCCTCATAGGTAATACAATTGAACTGTCCTATGTTCATGTTTGTTTTTTGTAGCATGAGATGCTAAGAACACTTGTTGACAAACTAAATGTTTGTATATGATAATAAATTTGTTGACAAACTAATCATGTATATTTGACTAGAAAGTGTTGAATATTAATTAAGAGAGCAAAATGCAAGGAAAGAGAAAAAACATATACTTGAAAAATTAGGAAAGAAAGAACATAGTCAAGTAGCTGATTTTATTTATATTAATTTAGTCATTTGTAGATTTGGATTTCAAAGTGAAGACAGAAATCGACTCCATCCATATTGTATCAGTGTAGTTATTATATGACAAATTACAATTCTTAATCCAGGCGTTTAATATTCACACGTGTGTAACATTTGACTCTGTGCTAATGGTGGACCTTAAAGGGTATTCCATTGTCACGCCTATTAGTTAGCAAAGTGGAATATTCATCATGTATACAATCAGTCATTTTTCTGCTGCAAACCATTTCACGTTATTCCTCTTTTACTTGTGTTTCACAGTTTCTTAATATAATAACTGTTAGTGATTAATGACACGATTAATGATTATGCGCATGTCTCCTGTTAACAGGATGGACGCTATGGTTGTCAGTGAAGCTATCCGTCATGGGTTGCAGATTGACGAAGTGGATGGGACGAGATCAGTTGTTGCCAACCTCGAAGGAGTCATATTTGAGATAACCCTGAAGCGAGATTAAGATTATGTTAACAAGTGCATCTTCTTTGTCCACTTAAGAACAAAAGGATGGTCAAATTGTGACAGCACTATTTTTCTTTTGAGAATCCACTACAAAAGTTATTGCCAATCTCAAAGGAGTCATATTTGAGATAACCCTGCAGTGAGATTTTTGTTAACAAGTGCATCTTCTTTGTCTATTCAGAATAAAAAAGATGGTTAAATTGTGACAGCACCATATTTCTTGAGTTGTATTTTCATAGGGGTCTCATCAAGTTAGTCTGTTAATTGTATAGAAGCACTTGTTCATATTGTTTAGTTTTGCTGACAAATCCTTAGAATCTGACATATAAAATTGGAGATGCGGGGTATCGATCCCCGTACCTCTCGCATGCTAAGCGAGCGCTCTACCATCTGAGCTACATCCCCATGTTGCATAATTCTTTAGTATTATTTATATATGTTAATAAAATACCAGTATAGCCTCATTTCTAACGATTAGTATAAGAAGAAGAGGTATTGTATACACAGTGTATGGACGGATGGATAGATACGAGACAGTCTACAGTTGTGTCGTAAGTCTTTGGTATTATATATTTATGTTAAGAAAAAACCAGTATGGCTTCATTTCTATCGTTTAGTATAAGAAGGTATACACAGTGTATGAATGGATGGATAGATACGAGACAGTCTACAGTTGTGGGGTGTTGGCGGGAAGAAGCGTTTACGGTGTGCAACCCGCACCCCTTCAATGCCCCTCTCTTCCCGCCTCAAAACATGCACAGCCATAACTCTTCACTAACTTAAGAGACGAAACGTAACCGCTCTCCCCCCTTCACCACCATCCTTCTCTCCCGCCATCCTCCTTCCTCCCTCCATCCGTCAAAGCTCTCTCTCTCTCAATATACATATATATATATAGGATTGTGCCGACAGCCGCCACCGGACGGACATTGCTCCGGCCGCTTTGCGTCGACAGCCACCCCATGACACGGCCACCACCACCCCCTCCCCCGCCGGGCGAGGCGGCGGTGGACTCCGACGGGACGGAGACGGAGTCCAGTGTGCACCGGTTCCCGGTCACCCTGCTGCAGCCATCGCAACGGAAGCACCACCAATCCAAGCCCACCAGGTTCCTCCGCTCCTTCCGCTCCGCCTTCCGCTCCCTGCCCATCCTCGCCCCGCCCGGCTGCCACCTCCCCGCTGCCGCTCCCCACCAAGGCTCCCGCCACCGCGACGGCCACGTCCGTGGCGCCACCCGCACCACCGGCACCCTCTTCGGCCACCGCAAGGCCCGCATCACCCTCGCCTTCCAGGACAACCCCCGCAGCGTCCCCCACCTCCTCCTCGAGCTGGCCGTCCCCACCGCCAGGTTCATGCAGGACATGGGCTCCTCCGGCCTCATCCGCGTCGCCCTCGAGTGCGAGAAGAAGGCCGCCGCCGGCGCCTGCAAGAGCCGCGTGCTGGACGAGCCCATGTGGAGCGCCTTCGTCAACGGTCGCAACGTCGGCTACGCCGCCCGGCGGGACGCCACGGAGCTGGACCTTGGCGTGATGCAGCTGCTGCACGCGGTGTCCATGGGCGCCGGCGTCCTGCCGGGGGACATGACCGACCCGTCCGACGGCGAGCTCACCTACATGCGCGCCTTCTTCGACCGGGTGGTCGGGTCCAAGGACTCGGAGACCTTCTACATGCTCAACCCCGACGGCAACGCCGGGCCGGAGCTCAGCATCTTCTTCGTTAGGATCTGATACAAATGTAATCCCTATTCATCTTAGCTTCTTCTCATGTAGAGATCAAACACGAGAGATTGTTAGGGCAGAAGGCTTGGTAGAAATAAGCTGAGCCGTTCACCTTCCAAGGTTGCCATTGGCCATAAATGGCGGCATGAAAAGGCAAGAGAGAGAGAGAGAGAGAGACTTCAGACAGTAGGAGATAACTCAAAAATCAACGATTGTAGACTCTTGAAATTGAGATGGGAAGGATTTTGCAATTAGAAATTGTAGAGATTAATCGGTTTCTGCAAGGATTTGTATATCTGTAAGCAGCTGATTTGCTGCTTTGACTTTTGAGAATCTAAAGAAAAGCAGCGAGGACAATCTCTCGATCTCTTGTAGTTTCAAACAGGTAAACAAAAAAGCTCTACTTCAATCTGTTCAGTATATATATCGGACATTTTATTAGAAAAGTTTTTATTGATGGATTTTTACTGAATAATACTCCTATAATTAGTTTTCATCTAAGCCATCTTTTTTTCCATCAAAGTGATAAACATACTTGTTGGGGAAACAACTTTGAGCCGTGGCCTCGGGGCCGACGCGGCTCGGTTCGGGTCCGGACGACGGGGATCTCCCTGGGACGCTCCTCGAGCCCGTTGAGGCGGTCGTGTGCGGTGTCCGATCAAGACAGTGTAGCCGTCTCCTCCGGGCAGGAACTCCTCGCCTGCGCGTCCGGAGGGAACCTTCGGCTTCGCACCTGCACAAAGGTCGAGCCGAGACGCTCGGCCCGACCACTCCGACGATCAAGTTAGTGAGTGTAGAGGAGGTTTCAAATGAAGAAGGGTTTTTCTGTGTCTCTCCCCCCCTTTCTAATAAACGAGAGGGTATTTATAGGGAAGCATACTGCTTCCTGAGCTGCCTGCTTGCAGGGGGCAGGCTGGTAGCGTCTAACTTTGTGTTGGCGTGGTGTGAAGAATTGAGCTTTGGCAGGATGTTAATGCGCCTCGATCGGCGTTCCGATCTGCATTGACCAGGTGCTGTTGCGTGAGGCGTCATCTAACGTTAGCCGAGTCTTATCATAATTACTATCCTCATCAATACTCTTCAGATCAACACCACTATAGTAATTGATGCAAACAATCGGAAAGGTTACAAGTAGAAATAGAAAGACTTGACACTATTAAGGTACTCTTTGTGGTAAGCCACAATCATACACCACCAAACCTCTCTGTCATTAATCATTTCTGGTTAAAAGTTTGCATAATTTCTGGCTTCACATTGAAACTTATATCTTTTGGAATTCAACATTTGAAATGGAGCTTGGTATGTCTTTTCAACTCCATTTTGGTATGTTGTTTTCCTCAGTCAGGTTTCTGTCTCCAGTACAGAAAAAAAAAATGAAGCAATCATTGTCTCAGTTAGTAGAGTGCATGAGTTCTTCTGTCTCTGCAACATCTTCTCCATCACAGAAACAATGTTTCTGCAATTGTTCTGAGACAAAGAATCACAGGGAATATATTTGTTTTTTTTTTTTTGAAGTTCTTCTGTCTCTGCAACATCTTCTCCACCACAGAAACAATGTTTCTGGCAATGTTTCTGGTTGTTTTAAGAGTGAGCTTATGCCTCTGTAATTTGCTGGCTTTGCATATTCTTAGGACATGGATTGTTATGCTATTATTTGTTTGCTGTTTCTAAACTTTGAATCATTCTCTAACTTGTGCTACATACTGCCCTTTATCACTGAAATGAGAAGACATAACCTTTCTTACAGAGATTTGACTACCATTTACAGATTAAGCACTTACAACCAACTCAAGCAACTGTTTGGCTTTGCAGATTTAAAGTGCCTTGATCCATTGGAGATTCTTCAATTTTCATGTATTTAAACAAAAGAAATTGGTCTTTAACTCATAGGATTTCCTTTGACACCAGTAATATAGTAATATTCAATATTCATAATTATCCAATTTACTCTGAAAAAAACCATACTAATAAGATTTTACGAGATGACATCCCCATATTTAGTTTTTGTCGAAAGGTATAACTTTTTCAATTTTAACTAAGACATCCTCAATAAAAAACATAAAAAGATGATGATAATTATCCTTTGAGATGAATCGGACTAGTCCAATTCAATTTAGTCCTAAATTATCTTCCATCTCCTCCACCTCTCATATCGTAGTCTCTTCTCTTCCTTCCATACCGTCATCCTCTTTGCCTCCTCCTCCCCAAAATTATATAATTATATATATATATATATAATAAATATTAGAGGGGCAAATATGTAAACCCGTTTGTTATATGTCATCATCACATGCTTTAAAAAATCTCCAAAGACGAGAATCACTTTGCCGGGCTAATAAACGTAATTACTCGAATTAAAATAACATAAATATTTATTTTGACCCTGAATCGAACACATCCACACGTTTGTGGTTGAGGGTCAAATATCAAGAGAAACATGTCCCACCACCTCTTGAGAGCCTCGGCTCACCAAATCCCGGTGCCCGTCTTTTATACCACCACGATGGGCCGGTGGCCCCCAATAATCCGCTTCCGAAACTGTGGCCCCCGCCAAAGCCGACGTATCATTGGATCGCAGTAAGCGGGCCGGGCTCCACGCAGCGATCCGCGGCTCCGCCGTTGCGGCACCACCGCCCCGCGACGGTTGGGACGCCCCACCATGCCGCTCGATGTAACGGATGCCCTACGAGCGTCGTGGTTCCTCCACACCTTCCTCCTGGCTTCTGACCGTAGGATTCACCAGCTGTCGATCATCCGGTGCGCTATCAGGGAAGCAATGAAAACATATCTCACGAGGGCCCACTAGGAACCGAAACACAAGCGTGGGCCCCTTTTTTCCCTCCGCTCTAAATTCCACGAGGAAAAGCAGCACTTATCCGCCAATGATTGATGGCCACGTATAAATTAAGATCATTCGGCTTCGGATGAGATCGGTGTCCTCTGTTCTGTAGCAAACAGTGAATCCGGAACCATTTACCCTGACACAGGTCTCGTCTTATAGCGAAGAAGCGAGACCCAGTTGTGCACGGAGGCCGCTCGCTCGTCTCGCTGCCCTCTCTCCTCTTCCTCCGATCCCCTCACGCACATGTAAGAACGGCGACCGAGAAAGATCCGAGCTTTCTCGATCGAATTGAAGCCCAATTTGTTTGATTTCTGATCACCTTGTTCCGTTTGTCTTGCTGGATCTTGATATTGTCTCGATCTTGGTGGGTTTTAGGTCGAGCGATGGGGAGCAGAATCTGATCCGTGCTTTGGAGGGACCAAGCTTCCTCGGCGATCATGATTGATCCGGCCGCCCAAGGTAGGGTATTCTCATTGTTTTCTCGCGTCGGATCTTTGAATTCTTTACTGGTTTCTTGGGTGAAAGATCGGCACCCTTTTCGGGTTAGTGGTCGATCTTGACGGTTGCGATGGTGGGACGGTGAGAATTAGGGATGATGGTACTCGTTCTTGATCCGGAAAATTTTTTACGGTCCGACGTATCGACAAATTTTCCTTCTGAGAGTAGTTCGAAGGACATTGTTTTTATTTTTCTTGTTCAGAGTTTCTGAAATACCTGCGGACGTTGTTCTGGTTCTTTTCGTTGGTCATTCTTGCTAAAATTTTGTTAGGTTTATATTGACTGTAACGTGTTTGTGTTTTTTCTTAGATCGGATCCTTAGACGACATCAGCAATTGAAATTATTTTGTCCGAGAAGTGGGTTATACAGTAAAATACATGCCTTCTTTAGGTCACATGGCTTTTTATGTCTCCTAACTTTCAATTAATTGGAAAACTTTCTGCCTAGGGTGGAAACTTATGCTCATTTTTTTTAGGTTTGCGGTAATTTAGAATGTGAAATAAAAAGGACACTATCTCACAAACATACATTGAATTTACAGCTTCAGATGGTAAATACTGAAGCATATCATCACATAGCTTTTTGTTTTTCTTTCTTTATGGAATGTTAATAACTGATTACGTTTGTCAATTAGACTGTACTCATTGAATTGTTGTCCTCTGAAAAATTTTACATATCCTGATCAGGAAGTTGTTAGGTTCATTCCCAGTTTGTTTGGTTATCCTATTCAATCCTCAAAATAATATAGAGTTTCTCTCGGTTGAATTCTTCTGTGAATGTTATGCTAATCTATTAAGCAGTGTTATTAAGCTTTTGAGGTGTAATGTCAAATATTTGTCTTTCTCGTCATTTATAAATTACCACCTATTAGGCATGGTGTTACTCAGATGAACCAGGAAAGCATCCGCAAATTAGTTTAGAAAAGGAAAATAATAACATTGGAGGACATGACAAAATATTGAAATATTAATATAAATGATATATGCACATAAAAAAGGTTTGAAGAGCACTGACGTAACTAAGAGCTGAGAGATTATGATGTATCATGAATGGATCAGCACATAAGGGAGGAGCAGTACCACTATAGGAATTTTATTTAAAGTAACCAACAATTCTTCATAGAGTGTAACTGAAGATTGTGGTGTTTCATACAATGCACATTCTGGATGGACATCTTCATAAATAATACTTCTCTTCATCCTGCTTTGCTACATGTCGTGCAGGTACTTGGCCCATTTAACATAATCCTAATTGGACACCCTACATAAAATGACTCTATTACTTGGATACTGTAAGTACTACTGTCTCATAATAACAGATTCTCCATGGTTAAATGTAACAAAGATTCTTAAGTAGACATGACTTCTAGGAATCTATTGACTGAATCATGTAATGTTGGCACTTTTGAACTACCTTAGAACTTCCTAAAAGTATAGTTAGATAAAGTATCAACTACAAAATATATGAAATAGGAAATATAGTTTCAAGATTCATAAATAAATTGACTTTCTTTGAGGACTAGTAACTTGAAGATAAACCTATTTTGGACTAATCTAATCCTACACTTGAGATACATCAAGGGCCTATGGAGACAACTTGCCTGGATGATTGGATTCCTCTGTTAGCAGGCAAAGGTTGCCATGTAAAGATATCACCGTGCAAGAAACAATTCAGAAAATTTGAAGTAGCTAGGAAGTTTGAATAAGTCAAACTTGGTAGTTGATGTGCTGGTTGATCCAGGATATGTATAAAGAGTTGGTTTAATTTCAAAGTTTTGGTTCATATTGATAAAATTATCAAGATACTTGTTATGCACAGAAAGCAGCGCCTATTAATATAACTTATCAGAGGACATTGAGAAGAAATAAAGAGAGAACAGTTTCTAAAAAGTGAAGGATCTCAGTGGACTCTATAAAAGAAAGTTCTAAAAAAGAAAAGAAAGTGAACCACATGTGAGTTTACAGCAAACAAGGAAAGAAAGTTCTAAAAAAGAAGATTATAAAGAAATGAAATGGAAAAGAAACAGGTATATGACCAGATGAATTTTTCATCAATTCTCATAGTTCATTACAGTGTTTAGAATAATCATGTCCTCAGATTGTGGTGTGACCATACTATGACCAGATGAATTTTTCATCACTCATAGTTCATTACAGTGTTTAGAATAATCTAATCATGTCCTCAGATTGTGGTGTGACCATATGGATACTTCCAATAAAAAAAAAGAAAAGAAAGAACATATCTGTATATTGCTGCTGATCTAGATTAGCACTCAGCTAACGAGAAAAAGGAAGGAAAGCTGCTTAAAGTTTTTCCTTACTCCTCTCAGTTGCATCTTTCTCTCTTTAAGAAATCAAGTTTTGGATGCCTAATGTTGGCTTAAGTAGGAGGCCAATATTGAAATAAGGACCAGCAAGAAGAACTAATTTATTACTTAGAAATCAACTATTTTTGTCTTGTGTTAATTTGTCTTTTAAGGTCTTAATTAGAATATTATATATGGTAATTATTCTCCACTATTTTTGAGAATCATTTGATTAGTGAACTAGAAACCTCAAGTCTAAAATTTCATGCTTATCAAAGCGGATTTTGCTTGTTTCTTTTTAATTATTTAATAAAAAGGTGGCTGAGCTGATATCAATTTGGTAGGTGTCAGTACTCTTCTTCTATAGTTCTGACCAAAATAAAGCTGGGCCCACTTACTTATTCATGCAAAATAAACAGTATGGAAATTGGTGTTACAAGATTTTTGCTGGCCTCCCCTTATTCTGTTCTTGCTTTGATTGTATTAGCTAGTCTCACTCTGGCTTAATATTATAACTGTTCCTCCCATACATATGTGCTAAAAAGTAAAAACTATATGAAAATATAGATTTTTGACATACAATCAGATTTTAGTGCTGCTCTGAATTAGCTCATGTTCAATGGGTTATATTTGAATTAGTGGTTCACCAGACTGTTCACTTTCAAGCACTAACAGTTGCAGATTTCAAATGTAATAACCTATTCCAATGAATGAAAAGAATAATGGCAGAATACATGATTGGCAACAATGCAGATTTCAAATGTAATAACCTATTCCTATGCATGAAGAATAATGGCAGAATACATGATTGGCAACATTCATCCACTTGGAGAAAAAGAAGCATGAGTTAGACATGGAAGGGGAAATTAGTGGAAATTTGATGCACTTGCAATGTTGAAGGAGCTCTTTGCTTTTATTCAGGTGATGATGCCAATACCAGAGAAGATTTGGCATGAAAGATGTAACAAAAGAGGAGGATTGAAAAGAAAATTCAGTTATTTAAAAGAATCCATTATTGATTTTTTGTGGAAGTATTGATAAAAACGGAATGAATTTATTTTCAGAGGTAGCTGCGATGTAAGAATATCATTATGTTAACATTGATCAAACAATTGATCAACGGAACTTATAACTTGTGTTCATAATTGCTGTGTAATCTTATCCCCCGAGTCCCAACAACATAACCCTTGTTGTAAATTTATAATTTTTTTTAGTGCAATGGAAGTTTGTCCAGTTATGTGTTTTGCCAACACATTGCACATGCATGTCAAACTTGTATGGGTTGGGGGATGGTGCTCTTGTTTCTTTTTCTTTTTGAAACTCAGTGATTCTTTTGACCAATATTTACATTGTTCTTTTCTTTAAAACTTTGCCTTGAGTATGCTGCATATGTCATACTTCAATAAAGTAAGCTACTACTCGTGACTTTTGATTAAAACAAAAGGTTTGTGATGTTTATTATTCTATCTCACAAAATCTTTGGCACACAATTGTTTTCCTCAGCCATTGTTTTGCTATAAATTGCTATCAAGAATTTTTGACCTCATATTGAGGGGCATGCAAAGTGCCAAAGCAGGCTTGTTGTGGACTGAACATTTAGTGAATGCTGTCAATTTTCAATTCACGTGGATCTTTCTTTTGTAATCATGTTACATATATGCAACTTTGGCTTTTGCTTATGTTATTTACTTGAGTGCAGATAAAATGCAAGGAAACCGTGTGGCATCCCCAGGATGCCCTAAAGATAATGCATCTCATTCGAACTCTCAAGAAAGTGGAAATGTTGTTCAACGGTTTCCTGAGCTAAAAGATGGAAAGGATTTACCTGTTTGTGATTTTACAAAAGCAAATAACTCAATGAGTTGGGAGCCCTATGCAATACTAAATCAAGGTTACACTGGACCTTTCTACAGACAAGAAACACTTGCACTGCCATTTCCCCATCCTGATTTTTTAATGTTGCGGCAAGTCCAACTGAATGCTTTTGAGAACAATGTCTATCCAGTAACCCGGGATTATCCATTTCCTGTTGAAAACGGATTTAGTTATATGCCACCAGTCAAGATGTTTTCTCAAGTTCACCCACATAAATTTCAAATTCAAGAATTTCAGTACTTTGTAGTTATTGACTTCGAGGCCACATGTGACAAGGAAAGGAATCCACATCCACAGGAGATCATTGAGTTCCCATCTGTCTTAGTCAACAGTGCAACTGGCCAACTAGAAGCTGTTTTTCAAACATATGTGCGGCCTGCATATCATCAACATCTTACTGATTTCTGCAAGGAACTCACTGGGATACAACAAATTCAGGTTATGAATTCATTCTCTCCCCCACCCCCCCCCTCTCCTTTTTTTGGTCATTTCTTACATTTCTCAATATAGGATAATTATATTTATTTCTTAGCTATGAGTTATGACAATACCAGTCCATATAAATTGTTGCTTTAATGATATTTAATCTCACACGGAATACATGTATTACGGAACATCATATTTCTGAATGGTGGTTGTTTCCTTATCATACTGATTGGCTGACTGCTTCATGATATTAGGATAAATGAATTTTCATTCCTTAATATGCATTTTTTTGGTGAGACTATCACTGAAAACCATTGTTTGTGCCGAGAGTCTTTCCTTTTTATCAAAACATTGTCTTAGCTAAATGCAAGTGGTTCTTTGGTTTCTGACAGTTTGCACATACTGAGCTTTACCAACTTGCTGCTAGTCAGCTCCAACTTTTATACTTGCTCATGCTTGATGCGAATGTCAATTGACAAAAAACATTAACCAAGGGGGCAAACCATTTTTTTCTTTAGGCTGACACTGAATAGTATAGATTGACATTGAATGCAGCTTCTTTTGGTACTGTCTAATGCCTTGCGATGAAATGGTGTCATGCAGGTCTATGAAGGCATAGAATATATTCTGCCAACACACAACACTCCAAGGCATATTGTATAAGAAAGAAGCAAACTATTTCATTAAACATACTACAAGAAGAAAAAAGTTAAATGGCTTGTTCTGGTCCAAAAATCAGATCGTAGTTAAATATTCCATTGTTTGTTCGACAACCACATTGCTGTAAACATGTTTGTTGGCTCTTTAACATTTTTTCAAAGAGAGAAAAACTCTGCGTGAATGATATTGATGGAATCAGTCAATTCTGTTTTGGAGTTCCCAAGGTTAACAGAATAAAACTTTTCCATATGTTAAAGTAGTAAACACCTTGTTCTTTGGCCTAGCTTAGTTTGAACTTTGAAGAACTAAGGAACAAGTAAAAGTATTAGTTTGCATAGTATGCTAGCATGGCTTAATGGCTCATTTAACAAATTGAAGCTGTTGTGCTATCTTTCCACCTCTGTCAGTATGATATGGGACGGCATCTACTGTATGCTTATTTTCTTTTCTGTTTTTGGGCAGTCATTTGTCAACTTTTTTATAATATGTTTTTTGTGAAGAGCCCTAAATTTGTTTAGATATAAGTTCGTTAAGAATTAATATGTGAATTCATTAATTGATTGTTGGGGAGTAGAACTGATATAGGACAACCTAGAGGGTGCTAAGGCTCATTGGGGTTGGCAATTGAATGAGCAACAAGAGAATATAAAAGAGACAAAATAGAGAAGATGATTCGAGAAAACATGTTTAATTCATATAAAAACCAATTGAACAATAAAATACCAATAGCAGGTTCAAACATATAACAGGCTTGAGTGGAGAAATAGAAATTGATGCTGCCCTTTTCCAGTAATGGCCCACATTATACCTTTTTCTCCCTTTTCATATACCCCTATGTACAAGAAGAAAAGAATATTTTCGAGCTTACAATAAAATAATTACAATCAAGAATTTAATATTTTCGACAAGCTTACAATAAAATAATTACAATCAAGAATTCCATCCCTTTAACTGAGGTCTATAAACTTTCTTTCTTTAGGGATGATATACTTCTAAATGAATTTTGGAAGATTATCTACGCTTTGTACATAATACTTGATCAATATAGGTTTCCTTATTCGTGGATTCTTCAATCAATCCTGAACTGATTAGAGGATGAGATCCTCAGCCAAGTTCATTTCAAAGGACTAAAACTGTTCGAAAGGAAAAACAGAACTAAAATGAAAAACTTGTTAAATCCAGTCCGAACCTAAGTTCATGAATGCAAAGGATTCGAGTTGGCCTTTATTCTGCATTTAATATAGGCTCAAATTTTGCCTCGATTTTTCTATGCTATCTTTTGCTGATTTGTGGATCTATTTTTATTTATTTTTTACGCATATCAGTTTATCCTCATTTTCTGCTTGAATTTCATTATGCATGTAAAGAGTTTTTGATTAATTGTTTTCTTCTTTTCACAGAGATAATTGGATTTGGTTATTTCTCTATAGTCTTTTACCAAGTTTGCAAAGAAATTGTATCTGCTGATTTGAGGTTTTTAGATACTGGTTTTAATAACTTGTTAGATGGTATGGTACTGAGACATCGAGCGGTATACTAACTGTACTGCTTGTTGTTTTAGAATAAATTAAAATGAGCAGTATAAGGATGCTACCTAGCCGATCCCAAATAGTTGGGACTTATGGCTTTGTTTGTTGTTGTCCTTGTAATATAAGGAATGCACCGAGCTGCATGATCTGTCACTGGTGCTTGGTTGGACCAGTAATTGCTAGTCCATGTTGTATCTGTTTATTCGCCATTTTAAGTCATGATTGGATTAACCCAAAGAAAAACAATCTAGTAAGATTTTCTTTTTTTGCTTTGATATGAGCAAGGATGGTTTGAGTGATTTCTGTTGAATCTAGAACGTGTGCTTAAGTAAAAGAAATGGTTACTCAACTCTTAGGTGGTCTCATTTAGTCTTTGCGGTTGCTTATGTAGACATATGTGGTTCCATAAAGGATTGTCTAAGAGTATATTTCTGTTCACTCTAGAATGTGTGATTTAAGTAAAAGAAGTCATTACGCAACTGTTCTGTAGCCAATGCTTTAAGTTAGTGTAGATGGTTATTAAATCATTGATTAATAGTTGACTGTTATGGCTGCTCCCTGTCTTACCCATCTTTCTCATGTTCTGATGGGAAAAAATGTACATCTATCCAGTTTGTGCAGACATCAAAAGCTTTCTGCAAATGCTGCTTAAGGTTTATTAATATGTTTTAAGCTCGATACAGCTTTTTAGTCTATCAAGAAGTGTTTTATGCCCTTGGTCATTGGCAAAGCATATGTGATGCTGCCCAACTTTGAAGCCTGAAGGTGGTTCTGTTTTTCTTGTCTGCGATAATTTCAGTATTGGCAAAATTCATATGCCATCGGGACCTATCATTTCATGGTTTAAATTAATAATGACATTCTTTTCTGGTTATAGTTTTCATGTTGAATTCATTTCTCCAAGTGTCATTGTGTTGATTCCCAAAAACTAGAACTTGCTACTATCCAACCAGTAACTGTAATGAATTTTGTTGGACAAAGTGCTGCTTGAGATTGGTCACGTTCAATAATGACATTCTTTTCCTTTTCTGGAGTTTCAGGTAGACAGAGGTGTTCCTCTTAGTGAAGCTCTACTCATGCATGATAAATGGCTAGAAAAGAAAGGAATCAAGCACAAAAACTTTGCTGTAGTGACATGGTCTAACTGGGATTGTCGTGTTATGTTAGAATCTGAATGCAAATTCAAAAGGATCAGGAAGCCTCCCTATTTTAACAGGTAACTATCACGCATTTTAATGGTTCACCAATCTTTACAGCGGAGTACCCAATCTTCCTTGCCGTGATTGTGTGTTTCATCTGATTAGTAATAGTTGTGGACACAAATTAGATTTTCTTCATGAAGTTCATTAATTGGCCACCATGATTCTGCTGGCAGAACTTTTTTACCATAAACTTCTCATACTCTTTCTTCGTATGTATATCAAACCTATTAGACTTAATCTCGAGATCAATCCATGCTGCTCTTGCTTCTTAATGACAAAGCAGGAAAGAATGCTTGTTGACACTTTGCCAGACGACATCATTGTGTATTTAATTATGAGGTTGTTGATAAATCTGCTTCCAACAAGTTCATCAATGTATGTCTTTCATGTCTTAATTCACTGCTCAGCAAAGACATTTTACTGTACATACATCGAATGCAATTGATTTCAAAGTGATGAAAACATCTCTTCTCCATTATTTTGAGCAGGTGGATCAACTTAAAGGTTCCGTTTCAGGAAATGTTTCATGGTGTTCGCTGCAATCTCAAGGAGGCTGTCCAGCTTGCCGGTTTGACATGGGAGGGCCGTGCACACTGCGGCCTCGATGATGCTCGTAATACTGCCCGCCTCCTCGTTCATCTCATGGATATGGGCTTCAAGTTCTCCATCACCAATTCCTTAATGTCGCAGACTTCAGAGTTCTCCGTGAAATATGAGACGTCACGAAATATTTTGTTAGATCAAAACCAGCACACCCAAAAACCCAAAGAGCTGGTCGGTGCTCCTTTCCAGTTTCATCCCTTTGTGAACTCTGGTGGAAAGGAGAGGCAAATGTTTTGCTACTGTGGGGTGTTGAGCAGCAAGTGTGTCGTCCGCAAACCTGGACCAACCCAAGGCAGATGCTTCTTTGGGTGCGGGAATTGGACTGCTTCTAGGCGCGCTGTCTGTAACTACTTTGCATGGGCATCTCCCTGACGGAAGGGCATATGTTCTTTGGTCGGTTGATGCTAAGAAGAATCATCTGTGTACAACAAGGATGAGGGGGATAACTCGGTCCTGTAACTTAAGCAATCGATCAGGTGTTGGTGCTTGCCTGCCTAGGTGTGGCCTGCTCTTCATGATATATATAATCTATATCTATATATAGCGCTAGAACTCTTTTGTGTGTGTGTCAATTGAAGGTCCTCTAGGTAGTATCTAACCTTTGATACTGACTTCTTGTTGATAGAAGAAGATAATATGGGGGATTGGATGCTGCTTAGGATATCTTACCATCTTTAAATAATCTTATGTCGTGGACCTTTTTTCTTCTTCCCTTGTCTTTTTTTTTTTACTCGATGCAGTGTTGTTACTTACATGGGTGTGCGATTCAATCTGTTGGCTCTCACTTTTTACCTTATTAAAAGTCACACTTGGTGTGTGGAAAAAGCAAGGAGGATCGGTGGTGGTTTCTCTTATGTAGTGTGATCTCAGCTTGCATGCATGCATGCTTGCTTTATCTAAATGTGTTCGTATCCACCATATGAAAGGTTTCAATGAATGACACGCTTGTTGTCACACACACACACACACAGTATTCTACTACGATTTCTGAGAACATTATTATTAGCTGCTGCTGCTGCTGTAATGGGTATTATTGAAACGACTTCCATTCTTCTCTTCTTATGATTTTTATTGTGTCCGTGCCCCTTCGATCTCTCTCCCACCCACCAAATACCACTGGATGTCGATATTTAGAGCAATGATGACTAATTCGATGGCCGTAAGAATTTGGAGTGCAACCCCACAAGGAACCCCCAAACGTGAAGTGACAGAAGCCACATAAGAAGGCCAGCCAATCGGCCCCACACAAGACGCGCTATCTCACCCTTCGCGGTGGGCGTTGGTCGAGGGGACTTTGTTGACGACACCAATCGTCTCGTCTCTATTCATCCATTCTTTCCTTTCGACCACCATTAATCTCCCCGAGAAAATAATTTGTGTGTTACTTTACGACGAAAATAAAGATGAACTATAACTAAAAGATTACTACTACAGCATGATAGTCTCAATCAAGTAACAGTTGGTAGAGAAAGAAAGGTAGCGTATCGTTCCAACACTTGCGAGCTAAGTAATTAATTTATGAGACCATCCATGCAATGCACACCCTTCGTGGTGACATGGAATCAATCGCCTCCGAGGCTTCTCTTAGTTTTGTTGTCTTTGTTTGAAGTGGAAGCTACACCAGCAGACCGGTCACATTGCTTGTCTGGCCCTCATCCACGATTTCCTTCGCCGTCGGTCTCTGCCCATTGCAAATCCTCGAAACAGTTGCCACCAACCTCTTCGCACCCACCCAACCACACACACTCGGGTGTCTGCTCCACTTACTGAGAACCTTTCTCGGCTTTGTGTGCTCGTGGTGGAGACCTAATATCTTATCCGACCTTGTAAAGTGGGACGGCGGCAACAGCGGCTAATGGATCCATGATTAGTTTGATTCATTATAGATGGAGTATGAAACAATCAACTAGTTTGGTGAGCGATGCTCTTCAAGTTTTCCTGTGTTTTTATCCATGCTATATGTATGTATATATATATATATATGTGTGTGTATATATATCGACAGCTCGGCACTAAGCATCACATAACATAATCAATTTTGCTTGTGGCTGTTTGCTGAGCACCACCACCACCATGCAAATCGACCCCTTCATCGCGGCAACCGCCGCGCTCTGCCTCCTCATCCACCTCCTCTTCCGCCGCTTCCTTCACAGGTCACCCTCGCGCCTCCCCCTCCCGCCCGGCCCCCGAGGGTACCCTGTCCTCGGCGCTTTGCCCCTCGTCGGCCTCCAGGCGCACACCGGCCTCGCCCGCCTGGCCCAGCGCTACGGGCCCATCATGTACCTCAAGATGGGAAGCTGCGGCTGCGTCGTGGCATCTGACGCCGGCGCTGCCCGCGCCTTCCTCAAGGCCCACGACGCGCAGTTCGCCAACCGCCCGAACGTCATCAGCGCCATGGACGTCACCTATCACCGCCAGAACATGGTGTTCGCCGACTACGGCCCCAAGTGGAAGCTCCTCCGCAAGCTCTGCAGCCTCCACCTCCTGGGCGGCAAGGCGCTGGCCGACTGGGCCCCGGTGCGCCGCGCCGAGTTCGGCCACATGGTCCGGTCCATGCACCCAGCGGCCGCGGAGGGCCGCCCTGTGGTGCTGCCGGAGGTGCTGGTGTGCGCCCTGGCCAACATCATTGGCCAGATAGTGGTGAGCAAGCGGGTGTTCGACGTCCAGGGCAACGAGTCGAACCAGTACAAGGACATGATCGTGGAGCTGCTGACCGGGGGCGGGCTGTTCAACATCGGCGACTTCGTGCCGGCGATCGCGTGGATGGACCTGCAGCGGGTACAGGCGAAGATGCGGAGGGTGCATGTGAGGTTCGACGGCATGGTGACGAAGCTGTTGGAGGAGCACGAGGCCACCAAGGAGAAGCGCAGAGGGAGGCCGGACTTCATCGACACTATCATGGCCAACAGGGAGGGAGAGGACGGCGAGACCATCACGGACGCCAACGTCAAGGCTATCATTTTTGTGAGTTCTCCTTGAGCTTTCCACTCCCAAGATTAGGTGTTTGATTAAGGTGCTCGACCAAATGCCCATCGAATAACTTGCAAATCTACTCCACTCCAGCATGCGTCACCATCCATCTTTAGAGTAGGTCCGAAGGCTATTCTTGGATTGGCCGGTGGGGCGAGGAGGACACCATCAGCACTCCTCGTCATTCTAACCTTCGTTTGATCAAACCTTGGTTACCGATCACAACTGCACTCTGCATGCAGGACCTGTTCACAGCCGGCACCGACACGTCGGCGGTCATCGTGGAGTGGGCGCTGGCGGAGATGCTGAAGAACCCGAGCATCCTCCGCCGCCTGCAGTCCGAGATCGACTCCGTGGTGGGCCGAGGCCGCATGGTCCAGGAATCCGACCTGCCCAAGCTTCCCTACCTGCACGCGGTGTGCACGGAAGCGCTGCGCCTGCACCCGTCCACACCTCTCGGCCTCCCCCACTTCTCCTTCGAGGAGTGCGAGGTGAACGGCTACCATATCCCCCGCAACACCCGCCTCCTCGTCAACATCTGGGCCATCGGGCGCGACCCCGCCGCGTGGGACGACCCCCTCGCGTTCGACCCCGACCGCTTCGTCTCCGGCAAGGCGGCCAAGATCGACCCGCATGGCAACGACTTCGAGCTGATACCGTTCGGGGCCGGGCGGCGGATCTGCGCGGGGAAGCTCGTGGGCATGGTGTTCGTGCAGTACATGCTGGCGACGTTGGTGCACTCGTTCGACTGGAAGCTGCCGGAGGGGGAGGAGCTCGACATGGAGGAGAAGTTTGGGTTGGCGCTCCCCAAGGCTGTGCCTGTCAAGGCGCTTCTGAGCCCACGCTTGGCGCCTGAAGCATACATTTGATCCGCCCACGCACTCATGCATGTCTTTCCCTTCTATACTGTTTTGCTTCTTGTTTGGATTTGTCTCTTTGGTTTTGATGCATGTATATGTTCGACTGCAAACATCTTCATCGAAATGGTTAGATAAATGTTATCATATAGAATCCACGGCATTCTCAGAACACATGCATCGATAGGAACACAACATCACCCTTTGCACCCGATATATATATATATATATATATCATAAACATATCAACCGCTTCAATTCGCAAGAAACCGATGGAACATTAGGTAAAATTTCTGCATGATTATTCAATAATCATTTTTTTCTAACTGAGACAATACAAGCTTACAGAACGCCAACAACATGAGGTGGGTTTTCTCGCACAAGTTAATGGTACATCGCATGAGAATGGTGGGCTATTCTTGCTGTACATGAGTTAAAGTTTAGCTCCACCGGAGTGTCTAAAACTACACTGCAAGCAGCCAGTCAGCCATAATGTACTGGAGCTAGTAGTAACTCTGACCGATAAGATAGATATTTTTGCGATCAGCTCTAAGAGTAGGAAGAAATGAGCTCGGGTAAGGCACAAATAACAAATTTGGCTTACTCCCGCGGCCGAGCAAGCCAAAGAGAGCTGAGGGCACGAAGCCGTGAGAAGTAATCATTGATGGCAAGAAGTGCCCGTGCAGACTGACGAGTAGTTAATATCCGGTGCATCTGTTGCAGTGTTTGTTGTCGTAGGTTGTCAGCCTGGAAAAAATAAACAGAAACAGTCGTGAATGATGATCATTTCAAGTTCAGTACTTGTTTGGACAGCGAGAAGCAAGGCTACATGGATACAAAATGAGACACCAAAAAGACCTTGAGAATAGAAACAGAACACAGAAATGATAAAACTGCACAACAGCAAACTAATCCAAAGTATGGAGTAGCCTCCGTGCTATAATAGATAAATAGGAGACGGAAAATCTGAGCATTAGTAATTCACCTGACGAAGAAAACTCTCGAGAGTTCCAAGTTTGCCCATCGCCATTGCCATTTGACCCATATAGTTTGCAACATTTCCTGAGGATCCAGATGGACCAAGTGATCCAGCCAATGTTTCTGCCAAGGATTGCTGTAATGCTTCCATCCCTTGAGAGAGAGCATCCTCGGCCTGTTGTGATGACTGCTGCAGGTTGCAAATGCCCATTACTTGCTGCTCTGTAAGTGGCTCCAGCTGACTTGCAAGTAGCTGTGAAGTTGCAGCATAATGAGAACTGAGATAGTGAACCAACAAAAAGAAAAGGGAAAAGAAAACACCCAAAGAGAGATCCACAATGATGATGACAACAATGTGTACGTTCCAACTGTTTGGGGAGCCAATGAGAATCCAAATTAGACATTTTACAAAAAAAAAAAAAAGTTAGCCAATTTAGATTACTTCCACTGCACATTCATTTGATGGAGTAAACTTCAGGTAGCATGAAAAAATTGCGAGGTACAAAGTCCCATACCTTTAAAAGCTCAGATGAGCGGAAACCCCCCAGCCATAAGAAACACCTCTCGGCTGGTGTCTTCCACATCCCTGATAATATATGAAAGACATCTGCCTTGGCGGCAACACCCTTAAGCTTAAATTTTTCATCGTAATGGGCCATGATGCCATCAACAATAACACGGAGATCATTTTCACTGGCATGAGCATTCACTGCAGTCCTCAGTTCATTGATCTGCCGGTTATGTTCTTCAAGCCATCGTGCATATTCTACGTCAAAAGCCAAGGCCCCTGCAATGATTATTTTTTAAGACACTGATTATAGGACAGGTGGCAACTAAACTAAAACACAATCTATGCCAGCATGTAACGAAGGTAGCCATATATGATTTTGAATTTATCATATGAAAGAACAAAAGTTAACCAGTTTGAATGTAAATTCAGATTACAAATCTGTTGAGGGATGAACCCTTATTAAACCCTCGTTACGCTACTTTTCTATTAAGTTATCAAAAACAGAAAATATCAGGTTAAGTATAGACAAAAAGTACAAGTAGCATGGAGAAGCACCTTTGTGACAAATGCACTTATGCCAGTCGTTCAAATCAAAATATACTCGTCTATGTATGTTATGGACAAGGTTATCATAAACTCAAAAATAGAACAAGAAATCATGCAAGAGAAATTACCATTTCCACCCATAGCATGAGTTTGATCTCCTGAGCTAGAAATGAAAATTCCCTGCAAAAAGGACATAAATCTCAACCTGACTACATAATCCACAATGTTCAAAAATAATAATTCTCAATAGGACAGATAAGAGTAGATGATCAAGAAAAGGGTCACACCTGCTGGCGAGCTCTTTGGAGCTCCTGCTCAAGTTGAGTAAGCTTCAGTCTACTAGTCTCTAGTTGTTGTACATAAGCCTTGTAATTTAAGGAGAGAGGTGAATATATAATTAATCAGAAACACATCTGATTAAAATTAACATACAAAATCTTATTTGCATGAAAAGGAAAAAAAAGAAATGTTCATCATAATACAAATTTCAATTACATTTGCAAAATGAGCTCACTTCTACGCCAAATCAACATAATGATAGATGGGTCATTACATTTTCCTACTATTGTGAGGTAAGCTATAGAGTACAAATTAAAATTGTGGAGGCAACATGGAGAACTAACAACAGGGTCGTCAACCTGACATCAACTAATTCCTAATGACATCATCTTAGACAAAACTCTTTACCCAATAACATAAAATACTATTTCTTATAAGTGCTACCACAAAGCAGCAATAAAACATCTGGCGAGATATAGATGAATTACCTTTTTCCTTAACCTACTCTTTCTGGCAGCTTCACGGTTCTGAGCAAGTCGACGAAGTGTCTGTCCGGCAAAAATGTTCAATGATGTTATTGTACTTTTTGAGTAATACAGAAGGTGACAATTGACTGGAAAATGCAGAATATTGTTACTTTTTGGTCCAGTGTTTTGTCCTTCGACCTGTCACTTGAATCAGATGCTGCAACAACAGCAAGTTGTCCTTGTTCTAACTGCAAATCAGGATAAATAAATCCATAGTCGCAGAGGACAATGACATTTAAATTCAAGTGACATGAAGATGTACATTCACCTCTAATCAGAAAACAAATATTAGCATAATCCATTTACATGTTGTGGCCATAAATCCTCTAAATCAGTCAAATTCTGTGTTGACATATAACTACAATGAACACAAAATCATGGTTGCATTTCTATCAACGCCACCTATCATACTATAAAGATATCATGCTCCAAGTTACTATGTATAAACTGGGTCCTTGACAATAAAAAGACCATAGCTTAAACTTAACAAGCCGGTTCATTCCACAATGCATGACAATTAAACTCATCAAAACAGGTTTATAGTTAAAAATCATCATCGTGGCCTGCTCTACTTACAATATGTATATCTAAAAGCTTCTAAAGTTCCATTATTTGCTTGGTTGTGTTCTACAGTATGTTTCATGCAACATGCAAAAGAAGTAATATAGATGACATCAAAGTTGATTTGAATCATAATTTGGAAGTCCTCAGAAACACAACCGCAAAGAACATAATGGATTACATTCCAAAACAACCTCCTTTAATCCTGAATCAGCACCAAATCTTAGACATACAGACTTAATCCAGGAAAAATCATGTCAATGACGCATTTATAATTTCTAAGGCTAAGGAAAGATGCATACAGAAATGACATAAAAGGAGAGATAAGTGATCATGGAAAATCAACAAAGTAATGAGCTAGAGAACCATATAAGCATGCATAAGAGGCATCCGAACTTCTAGGTCTAACAACCCAGTTTTTTAAATATTGCACAGAAAGAAGTAATATACAAATTGTTGACCGAAAATTACTCATACTTTATATGCACTTAACGAAAAGCATACAGAGAAGTAATGCAGTTTACAGTACTTTAACATAGTGCAGAAACAAAAATTGCAAGGGCAGGTCAAAAAAAGAGAATAAAGAAACAGAATGGATGAGACTTTCCCCACTTCATCTTTTGAAAAAAACAGCCAAGGAAGAAAGACGACCTAACATTCAGATGATGCATATAATAACTTTCAGTTGTTTGTATCACTTTCCACAAAAAGAGCAAAGAAAATCACCATCTGATCTTTGTCATCTGTGTCTACATCTGTGGAGGTATCTGTCCTAGGACTAGTATCTGCCATTGTCGAAAATCTTCCTGGTTTTCAAAGTGACCGCAAGATTATGGCACCAAGCTAATCTTCTGTTGGAGAGAAGTCAAACACTCAACACTAGCAGCTGAATGCGGAGTCTGTTACCAGGAAAACAAAAAAATAAGGAGAGTGTTTTCCTACCAACATCAAGTAGCTAGCCTAACATGTGAAGCTATAAAATACAAGAATATGTGAAACTTAACTGAGAATACGAAACTGCAAAGGATTTTATGGCTCGAGCACTTTATTGCATGCTAGCTGCCAGATCAGCACAAATGACAAGGCAACTCATAGGTCTTGCTACCATTTTAGATTAAAGGTAAGAGTTCAGGATATAATCTTAATTAGTTTCAGCCTTCTAGAATATTTGCCCGTTTAAGATAATCTTATTTGGGACCAATAGAAATTTGATTAAGATGCATCCAACGCTTCCTCAAGAAAAATTAAGTAGCTAATTTCCAATTTTTCATACTACTTACATCAATATTTTGTAGATATTTTTAAAAGATGGCATTTCTAGTATCAAAGAAAATTTTAAAGAGCTAATATTATGGTGAAGAAAACCTTAGTTCAGAACATATTTTTGTTGTTATTGGAAGCTCAACTTTCTAACATCAATCCAAAACATATTCTCCTGTGCAGTTATGAGTAAGAATGAAAACTTCTCTATTATGTATCCCTAAAGAATTCTTTGTCTTAGGTCTGAAACCCAAATAAATCAAGTCTATTCGTCCTAGCTAACTTAACGAATCTACTAAGTAAAATAGCAGTTGCCATTAAGCAAAGTAGCAGTTGCTAAAGCTCAAAAAGCCAATGTGTGTAGCATGACAAATGTGACGCACACAGAACAGTGATTCATAAGGTACCCATTCGTGTACTGAATTATGCATGCTGAACCAAATCATCTATGTATTCATTTGATGTGTGGCACAGGTCATACTAACCAGAACAACATGACAGAGGGTCCCAGCCACCTGGCTCCATGTTGTTTATTCCAATTTTCCACATTTTCTTTCCCTAATTTCCTCTCTTTCCTCTTCAAACACATTTCCCCTCCAGCCATTTCTTCATTCTCCTTACTTTCTTTTCTTGCTACGTCAACCATTCTGAAGCACAAAAGCATGCTTATAAAGGGACCAACAATGATGTTGATTTGAGATAAATAATAAATTAACTCGACCGTGTCGATATGCATGTTGACCCAAATCAACAAGTGTACACATTCACAACTAGTCTGATACAAGAGGTTGATATCATGACAGTCTCACTACCAAAGCTGGATGGAGCTGCCATAAATGATCCTCCTCGGTAGGCCAGTATCAGCATGGTGCTAAAAGCTCCGCCAAATTCTACTAAAAGCTGGTAGAAGTGAAAGAACGTGCAACTTGACTAAAATTTCACCAGACTGATCCTATGATCAGTATGAATTGGCTTCACAAAGAACAAGATCAATTAAAATCAACCAAAGACAACTGAAACCCACCAATATCAGCCAAGTCTGCCAAGATGACAATGGAATTGGGATCTGCCAATTTTTTGAATTTCAAAAATCATAGATATAGCTCTGCTACACCAACCCTTTTCCTCCATCCCTTTGAGCAAGCCTTGCATTTTGGAAGTTTAATAACATCTAAAATTGCAACAACAAAAAGTAAACCTTGCAATAACCGAACAAATATTTCAGGTTAAGCTTGAGAATTCCATATCGAAAGGCATGATGCACCATGATACTTGGAGGTTTAAGCAAAGTGCAAAGTTTCCTTGATGAACCCCTTATCTCCTTTTTCTACAGAAGATCAAAAGAAAAAAAAATTTCTTATCCACAGTGAGTTTTAGGTTTATGGCACTGGGCACATTACTTATCCATTTATCTTCACATACTTCTTCAAGTCATTCTTTTATAAGCCTAAGTATTCACATTACAAAACTTCACAAGAAATGAAAACTCTAGCAACCTTCAAAGAGCCATGCAATAACATAGTATTAGTCTTTCTTCCAATTTTGGATTTCTTGACAGACTTTGCCAAGTTGTTCCTTCACATAAACCTGTGGTTCATACAAAAGAATTACATGCATCAACTAAATGTTCCAAAATGTTTGATGACAAATACCGGCTCATCTTCAAAGACCAACCTAATAATACAGTAAAAACATTGCTTCCTGTTTAGCAATGTCAAAACTTTAGTGTAGTGATCATTAATCAAAACCTCTGTCAATAGTATTCTTCATCCTCGAAAGCATAGATGGCCTTTCTCACTCAAGTCTGATTTTTGAGAAAAAGGCTAGACAGTGTTCCTAGATGATGTAATATGTTCTGTCAGTAACAATCACATGCCAAAGATCCATTACAAAGTAGACAATAAAGAATCCCCTCCTTTTCACACATTCCAAAAAGTTCTGCAGGATCATCTTTTTTTTTCTTATCCCTTTTAATTTTCTGTGCATCGTCTCCAACTGAGAGAGATTCATTTCAAAGATCCAATCATTTGAAAACACTGTAGATGAGATATGCAATAAACACAGCCAAACAAATTTGGTTGCTTGATGCAGTTTCAAGTCACAGCTTCGACTAATATTTTATTTTATCTAATGTCCACACTCGACATTTTGACAATTCCATAACGAGGATGAGAAAAAAAAAAAAAAGGAACGCTGAGGAGAGTGATCGTTGCTGTCTCAGACAAAGAGTTAGAAAGTTAGTTTATAAGGGAGAAAACAGAGAAGGTATCGCAGCTGCTGAGCCTAGAAAAAATAAAGCTGATTGCAATTATGTCAAGCAAGAAAAGAAAAAAGGGTAACTATGACCACTGGAACTAAATTCAAAACCAAGTTGAACATTGACAGATACCAGATTCATCAAGAAGTAACAAGAAGAAACAAAGCATATAAGTTGTAGAAGCTACACACATACTTGTTCTGAACCACCATCAACGAGGATACAGAGCTCAGCACCCCGGCCGCGGTTAGCTTAACATCTTCGACTCCAACCGCACCTATCCTACACCCCATCCACCGTCGTCATCCTCACCTCCACCGCCACAGAGCAGCCCCAGAGGATAAAAAGACCCCCCAAGATCTCAACTTTACAAACCTAGAAGGCTTCCACGGGACCGGAAACGAAGAATCCCCTTTCCGCACCAACCTCTCGGAGCAAGAAAAGCGAATCTCCCAACAAACACAAAGCAAGGGCAACCCTTGACCGAGAACGACAACCCTTCGATCCCCACCGGTACACACAGGACGGAAGCGTCCAAACAGCACCCGTCGGCTTCCCAAGGAGGGAGATCGAGGCCCAAAAAAAAAAAGTCGGCCTCCGAGGAAGCACGAACCCGCCACGAATCGAGACGAATCAAGCCACAAAGGAGCGATCTTGGAGGGACTTGGAGCGGATAAGACGCAACCCCTGCACCTAAAACCCTAGATTTGGGGGGAGCGAGGAGACGGCGGAGGGCCACTCCTTCCCACTCCTACCACTACTTTGACTCCGCTCTTCGATCCCCCCTCCAATTCTTATTTTATTTTTGGGCAATGCGTCGACGATTGGGGACTTTTTTTAATGTAAAAAAATGCTTTTAAATCAAAACAAAATATATAAAAATATATATAATTTTGTTTTACTTCGACTGTTCAGTGTAAGAATGAAGCGAGCGGTTGACGGGTGACTCCCGTCTCATCATCGACTGTACCTGCACGCGTTGTACAGAATACGTACATCGTGTATCGCATACGGGCACTCGTGGCCGTGTTTTGCTTCCTCTTCCGTCGATGGGCCCCACGGATGACGGCGGTCGCGCCCACACACCTATTCCTGTCGTTGACCGACACCTTGACGGCGCTGTCCGACGCCGTCTCCTTTCACTAATCACTACTGCTGTAGCAGTAATGGAGAATGTAATCAAGCAATCACTTAACGACAGCAGCAATTTTAGAAAACCTTAAATTTATTTTTGGAAAAAAACAAATTATCGTAGTAATATTATTGCAATTATCGAAACATAATATACATCACTCTTATAAGGCAAACCAGCCCATGGTCCGGTTCGTCTCGGTTCGTGGGCCGTGGGCCGATCCAACGACCCGCTTGTTGATCCTTATTGGATTGGAGGCCCAAAGTTATTTGGAGTTCTCAATAGATCGATCTCTAACATTAGCATTGGCATTTTTAGAATAATATTTATATAAAAGGATAATTTTTATTTGTATATATATATATATAGATAGATAATATGGGAAGAAGACAAAGGAAGAGCAGGTAGATGGTCCATGTTGTGCGGATATAAAGCAGTGACGAGGAGGACACCGTGCTGCTTGAGGAGGCTTTTCAACCTTTAAGTTGCGTTGTTTGCTTGTATCTATTGTTCTTGTTTTCTTTTGACGAGGAAACGGGGGTGAAAACTATGGAGGACAGACAGCTCGTTCCAACTGGCTTTTCAAGCTTTTATGATGTTGTTTCCTCGCAAGAACACGATGAATTCATACTCTTATAAAAGTTTTCTTTGTCAGACATAAAACATTGATTTGATTGATAATGACGTACGCTAACATTTTGATACTTGAGCTTGTCTCCCGTTTTATTTATTAAAAATTATTATTTTTTATTTTAATGCATGTCGTTTCACCGTGTTTTATATATATATATATATATATATATATATGTTCAAGTTATTAGATATCGTTTGATTGTTGGTTGAAACCCTAAATTATATTATTATTTTAGTTATTTAATATACTTTTTTATTTTAAATTTAATGGAATATAAAAAAATGTATGTTATTCACGTAAAAATATTAAGATAATATATAAATTTATTTAAAAATAAAAAAAAATATTTTAAAAATAAACTGAGAGAATTATTTAAGATAATACGAATATGTGTTGAAGAAATATATGGATGTGATAGTCTAAAACAATTAGTATTAATGGGATAAGAAATAAAAAATTAAAAATATAAATTAAGATTCATATATTCTTAACTTGATATGACATCTCATATGATTCACTCAGTGGCTGCAAGAGATCAACCTTTAATAACTGTGGTGTTGTTGTTATATCCTAATCCAAGCTTTTTCTTAAGATGAAATATTTTAATGCTTGGAGAATATTAGGTTCCTCATTAATCATTTTTAGAAAATTATGCAGCAATTAAATTAGACCATACATTTTGCAGCTTTATTCAGATTGCAGATCAATAGCTATTCTTTTTCTTTTCTTTGGGCCTTTTAAGCAGAAAATTAACTATTATTTAATAAAAAAAATATTTATGGTGCTAAATAACTTATCACCATCTTATATTTTAATATTTTTATTTAGGTCATTAATGTCTAAAAATAATGATCAAAGATTGAGATGTCGAATTTGTATCATTAATATAATATATAAGATTTTTGAGTCTGAATCTATTAGAATGTTCTGAAAACAAGGCAGTATCTCCCTTCTCACAAAAGCCTGACAGCAAGCATGACTATTCTATCTCTGCTGTGTAGTGTGTTCTTGCAGCTGCCTTGACTTCCTAATGGCGGAAGCTTTTGGTAGGTGACCCCAGCGAAGTCACCGTCTGAGTTCTGCTCACTTTAAGGCCATGCTTGATGTCTGACTTAATTTTGATGGACAGGTGCACCAACTATAAACATCACCTTGGAGCTGATGGATTCTGAGTTCTCATCTTCTTCAAATATTTTTTTATTACTGACTTCTGAAGTAAGTTTTTGTGAGACTTTACCTTTCTAAAAAAAATAAAAAAATTTATTTCATTTACTACTATATTGGAAAGATATGATCATATAGGTTAATTCCTATTTTATATTTCATAATATATTCAAATTTCTCCAAGGTTGAGTGTGTTGTTAAGAATCACAGATCATTTGTTCTTGGTGGAATACAAATAGTACATTTACTTTACCAGTGCTTTATCTACTTCCATTCTTTTACCATTTAGGTTTACCTTCATATGGCCTATTTTTTGTCACCTTATTACTCAATTGTTGGTTGATAATATAATTAAAAAAGTATTTAATTTTAATTTTAAATAAAAAAAATATTAATATTAATATGATGATAATAACAAGAACCACTCCTACAATAAAATATGGACCAGCAACATTTGATGTCATAAGAAAAGATTAAAAGATATGTTGATATATGATGATATAAAAGCTATTATTGATTTGGCTGATTGCATGAGGGAGACCCTAGAAAGCAACCCATGGGTGGGAATTGCTCCTAACCTCATGGCCTCATGGAACAAGGAAGTGGGTGTGGTGTGGTAGAAGGGACCATGGGAAGACAAAGGAGCATTCAGAGATCAGACATGGAGCAGTCTGACACAGAGGACCTACTTCTTTCAATCAAGAGGGTGGGCAGGCTCACATACTAGTCTTAGCCATCTTTAGCCACAGCCATCAACCCTCTCTCTCTCTCTCTCTCTCTCTCTCTCTCTCTCTCTCTCTCTCTCTCTTAATATTTGATTTCTAACTCTTAAAAGCATATTTATTGAAAATGGATATGTATTATCATGTTCCATTAGCATAACTATTGTATTTTCATGTTCACCAAACGCTTATACATCAATATAAGTGTATTGTCTCCCATAAAATAATTAACACATTAACCTAATAAATCTGAATCATGTCCATCATCTTGATAACCTCATGCTGCCCTCACCCCTCTTAAAAGAAAGCGTAGCATAAATTATTGGCATATAATTGATTACTTTGATGTGTCTTCTCGTGTTTGACGCGTGTGTGTATATATATATATATGTATATATATATGTATATATGTATATATATATGTATATATATATATTGGAGGAAATTAACCGCAAAATACAGTATACATAACCAAGTCTCTCCCTTACCAGGTTGCTTCATCTATATCTGTGGGACTAAACGGGTTCCTCCACCTTCCTCTACCCTTCACTCTAGTTTTGCTCGCCATACACCATGGGGAGGCTAAGCGTCCACCAGACAAGGAGCCCGAAGCAAGAGAAGGGCAAGAAGAAGACTGTCAAGGTGGTGTACATCTCCAACCCCATGCGGTTCACCACCAGCGTCGCCAAATTCCGGGCCCTCGTGCAGAAGCTCACCGGTCGGGACTCGAACGTCGGCGACACGGGCGCGACGTCGATGGTGTTAGAGGGCCTGGAGAAGCCGTCGGTGCAACCTGCGCCCGGATCTGGAGTGGCTTCTGACACCACCGGCATGGATCCGCGTACGGCCACGGCGTCGGCGTCGGCGCCGTTCGAGATGTTCGACGACGATGTCTTCACCCCGGAAATGTTGGACAACTTTCCGGGACTGCAGCAGTCGACGCTGTTTGTGTTATGAGCTCTCGTGTGAGGCTGCTAAGGTTCTGCGGCTGTGTTTGATCGAACATGCATGCTGAAATGTGCACACTTCAGTAGGTTGTATTAGATCTGAAGCTTGAAACGTCACACTGAAATCCAACACTCCCAAGTTCTCTGTTCTTCTTCTTCTTCTTTCTTTATCTCGACTGGGTCTTGGATTCCTCTCTCATGTCATCTTCGAGTCAGAGATCGAGACTAGCTGATGCATAACTCCAAAACTCTCTCTTTCTCTCTCTCTCTCTCTCTCTCTCTCTATATATATATATATATATATATATATATATATAAAACTCTTGGAAGAACAATTATGAATGTTAAAGATTGGAATAACTAATAGATATCCATAACCTGCATTTGTTCGTGGCTTCACCACGTGGAGGCCTTGAAAAGACGATGACGCGCGCGAGTGTCGTCCGTATGAGATCAGACGGTCGAGATCCTATCAAGGATAATATCAGCAATAAAAAGAACCAAGAGAAAAAGCTACGACGTCCGTTAAGGGATTATCGACATGGCGTTATCCCATTGGAGGATCTTATAACCGACGTCTCTAATTCTCCAACGTCGGGGTCACAAGGCGCTCGAGATCGCTCCTTCGCCCTCTTCATCTCTCCCTCCCTCTCTCTCATTGCGTGTTTTCGTTAGAGATCTCTTTCTTCGGATCTCTCCGGTGCTCGATCCCTTAGGAGGCATGGCGGAGCAGGTCATCGACGAGCAAATCTCTGAGTTCAAGGAGGCTTTCAGCTTGGTCGACAATGATGGAGATGGTTAGATCCCTTCCATCCGATGATATTCCCTCCTGCACTGTTCTATTCTTAATTGTTTTGACTCGACTGGTTTCGCTATCTGATCTTTCGGTTGTTCTGCTTCTCGCGGAGCAGGGTCTTGTTTGGTTTTGTTCATTCGATCCGCTGTTCTTCTCTTCTTCGTCTTTTGAGTGTATCGGTCTGTTATGTTGATTTTAGGGTTTGATTGTGCGTATATCTGTCTTCATTTTTGTTACGGGTTGAGCAGAATCATCTGTGCAATCCTTATCAGATATCGTCATAATTGAAGGCTGATAAAAATTAAGTTGTTTCTATGAATGTAATTTAGTTGTTCTTTCCTTTTAATTTGAGCATTTAATCTTACACATGCAAGATTTATATTTTGATGATGACTTTGGTTAGAATGCTCATTTAGAGGTAGGAATTTGAGATGTCAAATCTCTTCCACTTAAAAAAGGTCGAGCCCTTTCATCATGTCTAGTATTTATTCCATCCAATAGCATTCTTTAAAAACATAAGATAAGTGACCTATTAATTTAATAAGTCTGAACCAGATGAATCAAATGCTAAAAGCCCAAGTTAATGGTAATATTCATCTAGTCTTGTAAGTCAACTCAATTTTCTTCCGCATCTAGTGTGAGGCTAAACTTGGGAGCTCACGATTGTGGTCATGAATGTTTGACATTGATGACTACGTAAAGAAATCTTATTTTCAGTTTCTCCTCTCCTAATCCAAGCGCTAAGGTGCTAAAATGATCGCAAGATACTCTTAAATCTTATAATTTAAAAATTATATATATCATGATTTATGAAAGTAGACTAAAACAAAAATTCATTCATTTACAGAACCCCGCAGAAGTAGCAATAATCCAATGACAAATTCAATCATTTACAAAATTTATATATTATATTAATAAAAATAGTAACATAAAAGGAGGAGGAGGAGGATGAGAAGAGCTTGTTGGGGTTAGGTGGTTGGGAGGGAATGAGGGAGGAGAAAAGAGAGGGGGATGTGGTCCAGGAGGAGGAGGAGCAAGGAGGGCTGCGATGAAGAAAAAGGAAGGAGAAGGTAGTATGCGACGGCAAAGGGGGAAGAAGAGGTGCAAGAGAGAGATTCCGCGAGGGGAAGATGTCGCTGTCACCGATAGGAGAGGAAGACACAACAATGATATTACCTCGCCGGAGGAAGACGTTGTTGTTGTTGGCGTCGTTTGCCAGGGAAACACTGTTGCCGTTGTCGTTGGAGAAGTCTGGTTCGTCGTCGCTGCGATTAGGGGGTGAGACTGTTCTCACATGGTTCAATCGAACCACGAATCCAAATTGCCTCGACTCAGACTTGACCCGCAGTTGGCCCGCCCAGCGCCTGGGCCGTGCCCCGTTGAAGTCTCCTGCCCAGCCCACTTATCGAGCACTTGGAGCGCTCGGGCACATAGGGACTTCATTGCTCCTAATATTAAGGATGATATATCGATCTGGGGATTAATTGAAGAAAATTTTTAAAAGCATTTACAATGTTGTGGATTTTTACTCTTAACTATCCATGGCATGATATGCCTAATATGTAGTTAGACTTGTTTTTTCTTCTACTAGAAAAAGGAGGAAGTAAAGAAAGAAATAATTTGGTGGGAGATGTTGATCACAAAGTAAATTCTACATCCATGATTCATTAACTAGTAGTAGTGCCAATATGCTGTCTATGGGTTATTTTGATTGGTTATCAATGTAATCATTTTGGTAGAACATATTTTATAAGGTTGCCTGTGTTAACATGTTGGTTGAGGAAAACCCATTGTTAACTGTCGCTGGTGAAGTTTGATGAGGATGGTAAAAATGAAACAGACGGTAGCAGAGGTTATTCTAGTTGTGTCTACATATCTCAATGTGTATGCTGCAGTACCTCTGTTCACAGAGTCTCTTCTATAAACAATCTAGGAGCAATTTTCTTTGTTTTGGGAATTTAAAAGTTGGATTGTGTTTAATTGTTTCAAAATCTTCATTGATGACTTGAAATTTAAAGGTTGAGATGTTAGAGGGATACATGAATTGAGTGAATCAGCAGTATATTTATCCAAAATTATAAAGTTTTTTTGTCTCTTTGGCTTCATGTGATAAATTACTTGAATTTGCTTCATTAATAGGCTCGTGATTCGACTTTGATCGTTTTGGATTGGTACCAAGATTCAGTCCTAGACAAGCAGACCTAATTTTAACAGCCGGCACAGTAACAATGAAAATTGACTCCTTTAGTAAGATTATATGAGGAAATGCTTGTACTATTACAGGAGAGATGTTCAGTACTGATTCTTACAGTACTGTTCATGGAGTTAACAAGTTAATCCCTATCGATGTCTATTTGCCGGGTTGCCCACCTAAACTAGAGGCAGTTATAGATGCTATAATGAAACTTCTTAAGAAAATATCTCGAAAAATCTTTGAAGATAGAACTGTGTCTCAACAGGAAAATCGATGTTTTACTACCAATCACAAGTTTTGTGTTCGACGCAGTACTCATACTGGAAATTATGATCAAGAATTGCTATTGATCATTATGTTTTGAAGTGTGTAATATACTCAAGAGATAGTTCCTTTTGTTAGGAAGACTGTGTTTTGAAGTTTCTAAATATAGTTCTTTTTTATCCAATGCACTTGTAACAAACCATGCTAAATATCTATTTGATTACAAGAATTAAATGATAGGAGCAGAAATTCTTCCCCTGAGATTCTGTTTTCTATTTAAATTTAGATGGATCTTCAAAATCTTTTTACAACAATTAAATATTATAAGATATGTAAAAGCTTTGCTACACAATTTTTATAGTCTATTTATTGGTCTTTGGTGTCTCTGTAGGTTGCATCACTAGGAAGGAGCTTGGGACTGTGATGCGGTCACTGGGTCAGAACCCTACAGAAGCAGAGCTGCAGGACATGATAAATGAGGTTGATGCAGTTGGGAATGGGACAATTGACTTTCTTGAATTTCTCAATCTGACGGCTCGCAAGATGAAGGACGCTGACTCTGAGGAATAGCTGAAAGGGGCCTTTCGAGTCTTCAACAAGGACCAGAACGGCTTCATCTCTGCTGCTGAGTTGCGTCATGTCATGACCAACCTTGGTGAGAAACTGACAGATGAGGAAGTTTATGAGATGATTTGTGAAGCTGATGTCGATGGAGACGGTCAAATCAACTATGAGGAGTTCGTCAAGGTCATGATGGAAAAATGAGTCCATGAAACTTCTTCTAGCAGTTATCTGGCTAGCTGCATTTATGAGATTGAAAGAAAACGACTCACCTCTTCCAGTTAATACTTATTCATGGTCCTAGCATTGTGCTAGGTTGTGTGTGTATTGGAATCTTCCTTGCCTCCTTTTTGTTTAGAGTGCCATGAATTTTGCTGGGGTCTAATTGGTGGAATATTTTCTCTGCTCTTTTTTCTGACTTTCTGGTTATTTTTTATTATGTTTTTGCAACTTCTTTAATTTTTTTTAATCTTAAAATATGATTTTCTGATATTATAAAAAAATGATGTTGTGTGTATAATGGGTAATCTGCATCCAGATCCCTCCAATCCTATAATGGTGGGAATCCTCTGTACTAAATTACCCTTTGAGCATTTGCTTCATAATTCTGCTAGCCTAATGTTTTAATATTGTGATGTTATTTAGTGCCTAACTTCATAAATTTTCCTTCTACTGGTCACAGTATACAGTGAGCATAATAATGCAGGGAATACCAGGCACTGATTCAATTGTTTCTGTTCTAGTGTTGATTTAGTATATTATTATGGTGATAAAGAGATTGGTATTCACTGCTAATATTTCCTGGTAGTCCACCACAACTGGGAGTTGTGTGATGGGGAATCTGAGCTGCAATTGGGGATAGTCTCTCAGTTTTTGGATAAAATGTCTACATGGACAACACAGTACTTTTCATGATCTTTAATGCTAGTTTGAGATGGATTTTTTTGTCATAAATTGGTTATGAATGATTGATAATGTGTCACATTAATGAATTATGATCACCATGCTCTATCTTTTTCCATTTTTGAGAATATTCTTTAGAAAATTTCTTGAACAAATCTACTACCCACAGGAATTTGTCACAGGTAGTTGTACTCTTGCAGAATCCTGCATTTTGCTTCATAAAAGAAAAGGAAGCAGAAGGAAAAACTCTAGGATGATTTCAAGCTTGCTGGTTACTGTGTGTAGATATTAGTGCTCTTGTATACTTCAAAGCTTCATGGAGTAGCTTCATCTGCAACATTTTGCAACCCATGGTTCTGTGGTTCTTATTTCTCAGGCAAGCACAGATGCCTGTGAGAGCAGAAGCAGCAATATCATGGTTTGCAGGTTATGCAGATTAGGAAGTATGAACATGACCCAACAAAGAAGACAAATTAAAGAAAAAAAGAGAAATCACTTCTTCAATTGCACCATCTACCCTCAATCTGATTGAGCCAGATTATGCAGAATAACAGTTTTGAATAACTTGACATTAGATGATGAAACATGCATCCATATATATCTACAACAGATACAAAGCAGACTCGACAGGTCGGTTGCGCCTCTAATTGATGCAATCATCATCTGTTCCGAACGTTTAAACAAAATAATGCATAATGTATCTGTGGACTAGTCTTTTACAAAATCAGCACGCCAAGTCGTGGCTCAAAATCAGCAAAATCAACAGATCCAGACTCGATGGGGGGCATGAGGTAGGCAGCCACAAGCTCAGACACCAGTGCAGCAATGAGAGGTATTCTCTTCAATTTCTTCACCAGAGGAAGATCCTGGCACCAGTTCTCAAAGTATTTGAAGAACACTTCGAACCCAGGATTGGCCTTTAAGTGCCTATATATTGTGATATACCTCCAGTATCCAATCTTTTCAGATAGATATGTTGCATAGAAGATGAACTTTGGCTTGAAGAATGTGTACTTCCTAGCCTTTGTTAGGGAACCCAAATCCAAAGCCAAGTTGAAGTCCGAGAGGCCTTTGCTCAGGAATCTGCACAAGTTTACGCAATTGCAACAATATGGTATGGACATTTCAGGACTCTAAGTTTGTCTTTTGGCCTTTAAGTGCATATATATTGTGATATACCTCCAGTATCTAAACTTTTCAGATAGATATGTTGCATAGAAGATGAACTTTGGCTTGAAGAATGTGTACTTCCTAGCCTTTGTTAGGGAACCCAAATCCAAAGCCAAGTTGAAGTCCGAGAGGCCTTTGCTCAGGAATCTGCACAAGTTTACACAATTGCAACAATATGGTATGGACATTTCAGGACTCTAAGTTTGTCTTTTGGCCTTTAAGTGCCTATATATTGTGATATACCTCCAGTATCTAAACTTTTCAGATAGATATGTTGCATAGAAGATGAACTTTGGCTTGAAGAATGTGTACTTCCTAGCCTTCGTTAGGGAACCCAAATCCAAAGCCAAGTTGAAGTCCGAGAGGCCTTTGTTCAGGAATCTGCACAAGTTTACACAATTGCAACAATATGGTATGGACATTTCAGGACTCTAAGTTTGTCTTCAATCTCTTAACCTTTCCTTCCGTAAATCCACATGTACTATCTACAATTTGACATGATTTCAGCTAAGAGAAAAGAGTTCGCTTCATACAGAATCATCAAATAACAGCGGCTGTAATGTTTTCCTCACTGGAAAACAGGCAAATGAGAGCTAAAGATCATGATCAGTTGTTTTACTTACCCGGCATGCCGGGCTTCATCTCTCGGCCACCACAGGGCTGGTTTTCTGTCCAACAATTTGTCAACGATTAATAAAATGAATGGATCATATGATCCTAAAATTAAAACAAACTTAAAAGAAAGAAAATAAGAATTCATTCATAAAGACTTACATCCTAACATCATAGAATGAATCCAAATTACTGCTTTGGAAAGTAGGAATCAGGAAAATAATTGTGCAATGGACCATAAAAAATTTACCAGACAAATCTAAATTAGCTCAATAATGGATGAAGAAAAGGCTAGGAAGGATCTTAGAAAGCAACATTACAGAATAGAACTAACTAATGCTGTCCTCAAGAAATAGATCAGTAAATTACTGTTCATCAATCTATAAGGAACTCAAAACAAACCTAAAGAAAGAATTCATTCAAACAAGACTTACATCCTTCGATCATAACATGAACCAACAATTACTATGTTGGAAAGTAGGAATCAGGAAAACAACTATACAATGGACCATCAGATTAACCAGAAAATGTAAACTAGCTCAATAAACACTCTCTAGATAAAGGGATTCAACCTAAACAGAGGAACAATTAAATGTTTGAAAAAACCACTAGGAAACTCATAGGAAGCAACATTAATTAACTATTCATCAATCTATAAGGAAATCAAAACAAATCTAAAGAATAGTTCATTCCAATAAGACTTGCATCATTCTATCATAGAATGAACCCAAATTACTGCTTTGGAAAGTAGAAATGAGGAAAATAATTGCACAATTGGCCACCAAATTAACCAAAAAAAATCCAAACTAGCTCAATAAGAAGTCAATGGATACAGGGATTCAACCTTAAGCCTTCATCCGAGCTCCTTGTAAAGCAAGAAGCCGGAGAACTTCCTCAGGGGCCCCCGCATCCTGTCGACGGCTTCCTTGAGCTCGGGGTTGCGGACGAAGTGGGTCTGGTTGTAGTCGGTCTTGAACCCCGCCTGGTTCGGGTTCCCGTTGATCTCCGTGTTGAACAGCTGCTCCATCTCATCGAAGTCCGTGGTGTAGAACCTGGGCGTCAGCAGCGTCTCCTTGATCTCCGTCTTGCCCGACCTCTTCTTCTGGGCCGTGAAGAGACCTCAAGGTGGCGAGCTTGGGGGTGACTCTCTGCTGAACTTGGTGATGGGATTGCTGGGTTTCACGAGAGCCACCTCTGCTGCTGCTGCCGCCGGCATCGTTCCTCGGGTGACAGTGGAACAGAGGAGAGACAAGAAATCTACGAGTTGGCAGCGATGAGATCTCTCATCCAAGCAGTCTATGGCAACAAATATGACGGACAAACGTGTCAAGAGAGTGAGCGATACGATATCCCATCGACGACACCTTTGGGGTTGGTTTGATTTGATTGACTCCAATCTGACGTTGCTCGGATGGAAGGAAGCCATTAAGATGACAGAGAGCCAACTTAATTGTGGTTAACATATATTGAAATAGAGGTTAACTGAGTCTACTATCGTTAATCCCTACTTAAATATTCTTAATTAATTATTTAATCTCGACGAAATTAATATGTCAATTATCAAAATCAATCAAACATAAATATAATTTTGACTCATTTTCAAATGTCACTTTGACTTATAATTAATAATCCAATGGCACTTTGTATTAGGAGATTAAGTTCTTTTTATGTTTACAAGAAAACTTAGGACTTTTAAAAAATTATTTAAAAAAATTATCGCAGCGGATCCTAAATTTTCACAGAATATATATTTTTCTGAATTATCGGGAGAGAGAGAGAGAGAGCGGCGTGAGGGTTTCTAAGTTGTTCTAGAAGCGGCCAGGTCATCGTCCGCAGTTGCTCCCCCAGGAATAAGGACCGGTAAACCCTCTCTCTCTCTCTGCCCTCGGGTCGCCTTTGGTGCCTCCCGATCCCACCGTCACCGGTCCGTCCCGATTTCTTCCTTCTTTTAGCGTTTGAATCCTTGTTTCCACCATCTTTCTAACCCTCCTCCGCTGCACCGATCGTCGCTACAAGGCATTAGCGAGATAGACGCAATGGTGGGTTCTTCTTCGGCTTCCGAGCATGGTTTCCCCGCAAGGATGGCCGTCGGAGCCATTAATGATTGCGCCTACGATGTCTCTACACCCCACGATTCGTCACGCTCACTACCGTCGACTTCTTCCACGGCCTTGCCGACTTCGGACCCTCGTCCACTTCCCGCCACCGACTACAAGATGGGCTTCCGGGAGCGGTCTCTCTCCGCCGCTGGTGCCGCCGTCATCTCTGCCGTCCTCGTCAATCCCCTCGACGTTGCCAAGGTTGGCTTGACCCTTCTTTTCCTCTGTAGAGAATTTGGAGATGCCTTCTATTGGTGGCATGTTGATTCGATTCGGATATACGGGTTTCGATGATGAGATTTGTTCTTTCACTACTCTTTTTGCTCTGTAGATTTGATTCTGATTGATCTCTTGCCTGATTCTGGCAGACAAGGTTGCAAGCTCAGGCGGCTGGAGTTCCATATCATCACTTCGGTAGACAGATGGCATCGCTAGGACCAAACATGGTGTGCTCGTGATCTCTGTCCGTCTTTCCTTTCTTATGTTGTGTGATTTGATGTAGCATGCGGACAACGCTTTCGATTCTCGTGAATCTTTGGTTGCTTTTATTGGTCGTCAATGCACAATTCCTATAGTAGATGGATAGGGGAAGACTATTAGATCGTAACCTACATATTATCTGGTTAAGACATTATTCGATCACCTTTAGGTTTTCAATATCTTGTGTTTGATATTGTCAAGGGCTTGGCAAGTCTTAAAAGAGTTATCAACAGGATGACTCGAACCAGTCTAAACGATAAAGATAACTTGACATCAACAGTTGCATACGATTTAGCTATTTATTCAGTATTTTGCAATTAGTCTTATCTGATGTTATTCTTGTGCAATCTCATAGGAGGTGTATTGACACTCAGGCTTGGTATAGATTTATACAGGGGCTTCAGCAATAAACATACCCTAAAGTGAGAACACAATTTAGGAGTTCTTATGCTGTTATTCTGGTTCTCTCATAACTTGAACCAGTCAGAAAATAAAATTTTCTGTCTATTTAGCAAATAAGACCACATCATCTATAATTTATTTGATGAAGTTGTACCTCAGTAGGCAATCAGCTCTGCAGGTAAAAAGTACAAATCATTTGAGCATGACACCTCCGAGGACATAGAACTATCTTTATCTGCCAAAACTATGCTTCGTTATGCAAGCGCCCTCTAGGGAATTCTTACTTTCGTTTGTTAAGGTTACCCATGTTTTATGAATTCACAATTTCAAGTTTTGAAACCCCCTTTGTGGAACTCATGCCATCTGAATGTTCTATGGTAATTGTTTTTGTAGTTCTAAGTTACAGGTATTTCCTGTTTCATTTAATTTTGGAAATTGACCTAATGTCGACAACGTGGTTCAGATGTTTTTGGATTTCAGATGTTCACCCTCATGTACTCGTGCTGGAATATTTCGTGCTGAATTAGTTTGCCCTCCTGAATGTTTTGAGTACAAGGGAACGCTAGATGTCTTTCACAAAGTTGTGAGACAGGTGCTGTATTCTTTTATCTACATAGTGACTAGTTCACCTGTCTTCCTTGACTTCAACAAGCCAATTCTCATTGCTTTTTGTTTGCTTAAATTTACAGGAAGGCTTTGCAAGACTCTGGAGAGGCACAAATGCAGGTTTAGCATTGGCTGTACCAACTGTGAGTTTCGTTTCTGACTTTTCTTTGATAACTTCTGCTTACGGATGCACAATAGTGTGTTGCTTCTCATGTTTTTACCATGTACCTTGGGAAAAGCTGCTCTTATGACAGATGTTATGTGAGCAACAATTAAAAGATGACTGTTGCTGTTTAAATATGGACAACTTTTTATAATTCAGAGTACTCAATAAAAGCCAAACAGACCTATTTTTGATGGTGCAAATTAAGACGCTCCTTTAGTTGGATGAACTCACTTTGTCAGATGATGGAAATTAATAATTTGGTAGAAATTCTAACTTCTAACAAGTGGATTTTTTCATCTTTGTTTGGCAATCTTGTGCATGATGTTTGGGTTATTTCATATCTTACTATAACTAAGACATCTAACTACAAGTTGATAGCGAGCAGTAAATTTGTTTCTGAACTTAATGCTATTCTTGTACTTGTTTCCACCTTAATGAAGCTTCTTGCCGCCACCACTTGTGGGTGTTGGCCTTTTTGCTGAATCACGTAAACACTGTGTGTTACGTTGTGTGATTGTCTCTGTATACTTGTTTATTATCTTTTACACTGTTATATGTATTATTTCCAATTTGGGTCCATGCTATGAGAAAACGCTAAGAGATGCTGAAGTTTACTGAGATGATGCTTGTAACATTGAATGGAATCTACCTTTGTCAATATCAATAACGGAGCTTCCTAGCATTTTACTGTCAGGGACTTATTCAATTGAATATGGACCCTCGTACTCATATTACATTTTCCGATCAAAGTAGACTTGTAATATTCAAAATTTTCAAACACATAATAGTCATGGTACCAAGTGTACATCAAATGGTAATAGTCAGACCTGAACCTGTTTACTAGTCTTTTTTTGAGCCTACCATTGTGCTAGTGCAAAACTAGAATGGATTACTTTTTATTTTCTTGGTCTAAGGCTTTGTTACCCATTGTGCTAGCGAGATGGTGTTTTAATCTTATGCTTCTTATTTGATGCTACCAGTCAATGTGGAAGAAATGCCTTTTTGTTCGGCTCTTTTTACATCTTATATGCAATCATGTACATGGAGATGCTTCTTGACACCTTTTCAAATTTGCAAACAGGTGGGAATTTACCTGCCTTGCTATGACATATTCCGCAATTGGATCGAGGAGTTCACATCCACCAATGCTCCAAATCTGACGCCTTACGCCCCTCTAGTTGCAGGTTCAGCTGCACGGTCATTAGCATGCATAGCATGTTCTCCGATTGAGCTGGCAAGAACACGTATGCAGGTAAATTTTATAATGTGTTATGACTTCTTATGGATCAAGTCACCTCATCAACACATCATCTTCTATGGGGCTTCTCATTGTTAGTACTGCTTGTATTGAACTTTTGTATTCTACCAAACCAACACTTTCGAGATTACTTTACGTTTACATTACTGATATGAACTTGCCATAGTTTAGTTTTCTTGGGAGCAGAAATTTATATGAATTCCTAGTATGTTCTTTTGCTGCTAGCTTTACTTCATATTTATTTTAATTCATAACTAAATATCTCCTTTTATTGGTAGAGAAGAGCATAACATAAACTTGTCTACCGCTTATTGTCATACGTAAACCTTTTTTCTTACCATCAGTGACCTGAGATTCTTTAGGATGAAAGTATTAAACTTGAATAAATAATGCCCTGTAGAAGTGTAAGTGGAACTTCATCATCAAGCTTTGTGAGAAATATTTTCAACCGGAGATTATCATTTGCTGGAAATGTGATTGATAGATTGGCATAGCTATTGGTGATTTTTTGTTGGGTACAGTTTGAAACTTTAGCTTTCAGATAAGGACTGAAAAGCTAATTTGTTGCCATTGTAACTTGCATTTGAGGTAGGCAAAACAGATGGCAAAGTATAACTGTTTCTGATTGGTTTAGCCACTGGTATAATATCTTAAAGCATGATATATTATGACATATTACATTAATATTTTTTAATATTAGAACTTGCTTTGAACTCTGATATGGTTATCTAAAAACATTCTTAATGGTCTTCTCGTTCAGTTCCGTAGTATTCTTGTTCATTGATAATGCCATAATGGCTCTGTATCAAGTTGGAACTGAAGGCATGTTACCTTGCAATTTATGCTAGAGCACATGCTGTTTGATATCTAGGAATAACAAATTAAAATAACAACTTCGATTGAGCCATCAATGTGGTCGAACCTTCCACCTTGTTAACGATGAATTAGGATGTGAATAATGTACATGTTCCATTCATCTAAATGGTTCCGTAACAATTTCTGTTTAGTTTTTATTGATTACTAGAGAAATTGTTGAATGATGTTTGAGCAATAAATAACCAATAAAATTGGTAAATTTGATCGAGCCATCAAATTGGCTGAAGCTACTTTCTTGCCCGATTCTTGAAAACTACCTGTTAACTGATTATAACCTTGGTTTCTTATTTTTCTTTCTGTTTTCTTTTTATATTATAGAGCCAATTTTTGGGACAACGCTTTGACTAGTTACTTGCTGTGCCACCAACAGGCATATAAAGAATTTATCAAAGGAGCTAAGCCCCCAGGAATGTGGAAAACATTAGTTGGTGTTCTGACATCTGGCAGTACTACAAGTAACCAGAGCTGTATGTTGAGTTCTTGAGCTTACTACATTGTTATGAGAAGTCAACTTATAAACTCAATTCTGCATTACCCTTTCCAACATACCACTTCTTTTGCTTCCCACTTGAAGATATGCTAACTGAACCTGAAATGGCTCATTTACTTCAAATCCTGACATCTTTTATTTCTTAATGCTGTTGCAAACAGTGCAAGGCTATCGTGTTTTATGGACAGGTTTGGGAGCACAACTTGTTCGTGATGTTCCCTTTTCTGCTATATGCTGGTCAACTCTGGAGCCGGTAATATTTATCTCTGATTCTATTTGGGTAGCCCTTGTGAATTGAAATGTTTGGTTGTAAATAAGTTGTGTACTAGTACATATTTGGTTTGCTCTTTGTTTAGATCCGGAGGAGATTACTTTCAATTATTGATGAGGATGGCAATGCTGCTAGTGTGTTAGGGGCAAATTTCGCAGCTGGTTTTGTAGCAGGCAGCCTTGCTGCTGCTGCAACATGTCCACTTGATGTTGCAAAAACACGAAGACAAATAGAGGTTTGTTAACAACTCTCTCTTTCTATCATTAGGATGTGCATGTGGTGTGACTACAGTTGAAGTTGTTCAGCATTATAAGCTAAGAGTTTGTGATTTGGTTATTCAATATTCATCTTCTCATCGAAATGGATTAGTGTATCTATAATCGAAACTTGCACTTGTGAGATTATTTTGGAACTATAGCAAATGTGTGAAAAGGGGCCAGATTTAGCATACTTCCAACCTCTAATGTGTTAACTAATTTGTGCCATTGGCATGTTCATTTCAGAAGGATCCAGCAAGGGCATTAAACATGACTACAAGGCAGACTCTGATGGAGATTTGGAGGTACGGCAATAATTCATCATATAGCACTAGCTTCTTTCACAATGTAAAGAAAAGGCTATGCGCAGACAACGTGACCATAAAATGTCCCATAATACCTTAGCGCTGCGTCTTGCTTAACACAGATGATGTTGGAGGATTGTTAATCGTTGTGACATGTATACTTTTCGCCCATCCACTTTGTCTACTAATTGCATCGTGCTCCATTATATCATGCAGGAGCGGGGGCATAAAGGGTCTCTTCACAGGTGTAGGTCCACGAGTTGGACGAGCAGGGCCTTCCGTCGGCATTGTTGTTTCCTTCTACGAGGTCGTCAAGTATGCTTTACATCGACGGCACCATGCAGATTCATGAAGATGCTGCTGCCTCGTTAGATAGACATTAACAGATGCTCTGCTGTTCTCGTTAGATAGAGACATTTAACAACTGACCAAGGTATGATCTGGTCAGCCTGCTGGTCTATTCATAGCATCCCCAAGGGGTGTTCTGGATGGAAAGAGGTATTTTGGAGATTACAAACTAGGGTCTAGCCTTTTAATTTCAGTGACGAAACAAACTTTTGGAGATTACAAACTAGGGTTTAGCCTTTTAATTTTCATTTACGCTCCAAGATTTTTTGTTTTAAAGTCAATTTTATGAAGTTACCAATAATATTATACATGCTGATTTTTGGTTGCTTATCATATTTGAAATTTATTAGACGTGAAATTTAGATGAGGATAATACTGATATTATTTAGATTATGTTGGCTAATAAGATTTAGGTGAAACTAAAGGTTGAAGTGAAAACCTTAATAAAGTTAAGAGAAAAAATTTAAAAATTTAGATAATATGATATGCATTAAAGACGAGGATAAAAAAAATGGTTAATTATAACAAAATTAAGAAAAAAAATCAAAGAATTGTTTTTATAAGTTATTTAATGAATATTTCACATAAGATCTAGATTTAATAATTATAGGTTTATTTATAAAATTATAGCTAATGAAGTAAAAGATGTATTAAAGAAGATAAAAATAATTAAAAGTGTGGAGCTGATGATATCTCTATTGAAGTTTGAAAAAATTTAAGGAAAAATTGAGTAGGTTGGTTAATTAGTTTATTTAATAAATTTAAGGGATCATTGAGTAGGTTGGTTAATTAGTTTATTTAATAAAATCATAAGAAGGTGAAGGAATTTTTAGTATCAATTTATAAAAATAAAAATGATATATAAAATTATTTAAATTATATAGGAATTAAAATCATGAGTTATACTATGAAACTTTAGAAAAGAATTATCAAAAATAGGACCAGACTTGAAATAAATATCTCTAAAATTTAATTTAGTTTTATACCTGTAAGTTTAATTATAGAAATTATTTATTTATTAAGATAATTAATGAAAATATATAAAAAAAAGAAAGATTTTCATATGATTTTTATTGACTTAAAGAAAGCTTATGATAAAACTCCTGGATATTGAGTATAATAGATTTTATTGAGTATGACAGATTTTAGAAGAAAAAGATATATCCATTAATTATATTATTATTATTATTAAATATATGTTGCTATTAGTGTTAACTCTAGAGTATACTTAGTGAGTATCCTATTAGCATAGTATTACACCAAGGATTTATATTAACTCTATCTTTTCGTCTTGATAATAGGTGAACTTAAAAGTCACTTATATGATAGACCTTGATGTATTTGTTGATAATATTATCTTAATTGATAAGAGCTAGGTGGAATTAATTATAAACTTAAGCTATTAAGGCAAGTCTTAGAAACTAAAAGTTTTAGATTAAATAGGATTAAGACTGAATATATAAAATGTAATCTTAGGGATTCTAGAAATAGACGAGAGAATGAGATGGTTAAAATTGCGAGGGGTATCAGGAGTCTTGTGTGATCATTAGATACCTTTGAGATTAAAAAAAATTTCTTTTACATTGTATAGATCTAAGTATTAGAGAGTTAAGAAAAAATATATACAAAAAATTTATGTTGTAGAGATAAGAATATTAAGATGGATACCTAGAGTTACTAGGAAAGATATGAAAAGATATTTTTTTATTCTTGAACAACTAGGTATCGCCTCAATAGAGGATAAGACAAAAAAAATTATATAAGAAGATAGAGGCATGTGCTAAGGAGACCACAAGATGGAATACTTAAAAAAAAGGTGAAATAATTAATATTAATAGTATGATGAGAGGTAGAGGAAGATTAAAAAGATTTTAATAGAAATTATAAATAAAACTAAGCATATGATTTTTTACAGATCTAAATAACGATAAAAGATTCATGACCCTAAATAACGAAGACTTACAATTTTGTTGTTAGTGTTATTGTTTACTAGACGTGTAAGGTAATGCTTATTGTTCTCTATCATCTTATTATTTTAATTAACTTAATTAGAGTTTCATGTTAAATTATGTGGTTCTATCTAATTATATAAGATATATTATGGATATAATTAGATTTTGATTACGATTATTAGTCAACAGAAAGAAAGTCTAATTATAGTAGGATTTTTTAGGAGATGACCTTAACGGAAGGGACTCTCCTAATTACTTATCTTAGGTTTTCTGTTCTTGTCTATAAATAAATAAAATTGCTTACGGACTATACACATAATGTGCATATATGATATGATTGAGAAATTATAGATATTCTCTTATCTCCCTTTTACTCACGTGAACCGGTCAATGAGAGATTATACATCTTTCATCTTCCCCTTCGATTATTAGTCAACAGAAAGAAAGTCTAATTATAGTAGGATCTTTTAGGAGACGACCTTAACGGGAGGAACTCTCCTAATTACTTATCTTAGACTCTCTGCTCTTGTCTATAAATAAATAAGACCGCTTACAGACTATACACATAATGTGCATACATGATATGATTGAGAAATTATAAATATTCTCTTATCTCCCTTTTACTCACGTGAACCGGTCAATGAGAGATTATACATCTTTCATCTTCCCCTTGTCTCTAAATCTATCGCTCATAGTGATCTTGTGAAGGATAGAAAGAGTGAAAAATGCGAGTCTATTTCTTTTTATAGATCGATATCACTATAGATTTTAGATTCGATCTCTGCTCTTGTCTATAAATAAATAAGACCGCTTACAGACTATACACATAATGTGCATACATGATATGATTGAGAAATTATAAATATTCTCTTATCTCCCTTTTACTCACGTGAACCGGTCAATGAGAGATTATACATCTTTCATCTTCCCCTTGTCTCTAAATCTATCGCTCATAGTGATCTTGTGAAGGATAGAAAGAGTGAAAAATGCGAGTCTATTTCTTTTTATAGATCGATATCACTATAGATTTTAGATTCGACAATGGTACGCTCGTAAATCAAGGAAATTTTTTTTGAAAATCATCGAAAGGTATGAACCATAAATCTAGGTATATTATTATTTGATTTTATATTTTGACATTAAAATTTTTCGTATGATAGTAGGAGCCTTGTGAAATCAAGTCTCTAAATCTATTGCTCATAGTGATCTTGTGAATGATAGAAAGAGTGAAAAATGTGAGTCTATTTTTTTTTGTAGATCGATATCACTATAGATTTTAGATTCGACAATAGTGCGCTCGCAAATCAAGGAATTTTTTTTTTGAAAATCATCGAAAGGTATGAACCATAAATCTAGATATATTATTATTTGATTTTATATTTTGACATTAAAGTTTTTCGTATAATAGTAGGAGCCTTGTGAAATCAAATACTGTTTGCACCTTTTGCTCGCGAAAAGATGTTAATTAATTTCTATTATGATATGCATGAACGATTCATTTATATTATCGATATCGTTTGCACCTTTTGCTCGCAAAAAGATGTTAATTAATTTCTATTTATGATATGTATGAACGATTCATTTATATTATCGATATGTTTTTCTATTCGATCTATACTATCACCTATTTACGAGCGAGGTAAAGTTAATCGTGCTTGATTAATGGACCATTGTCGATAGCTTGTTGTTGACAATAGTATTATTGAGGGTGACAACCTTCGATGATCGCCAACCTAGTCGCAGGCAACAATCGCATATCCACGTGGGGGTTTTGTTGAGTGATGCACGTGCACAACCACGCATGGGCGGGGTGACTGTGCAGGTGGTGGCTGTGGCAGCAATCATGCCTCCTGCAGCGATTGTGGTTGCAGCACCTTGTGCAATGGATGCCATCACCTACTTATGAGCAAGGTAAAGTTAATCATGCTTGATTAATGGACCATTGTCGACAGCTTATTGTCAATAGTATTATTGAGGGTGGCAACCTCCAATGATCGCCAACCTAGTCGCAAGCAACAATCACGTACCCAATGCAAGCATCGTGGGGTGCGACAACGGTTGTAGACTGCAGCAGCACTGCAATTGCCTATAATGGTTGCAACGGTTGCAACAATATTGTTGCGACGACATTTGCTAGTCGCAACAACGTCAATGGATGCCGAAGGCCAATGGGGTCACTAGGTTGACATGTGTTGTGCATAATCGCGCCACAACGATCGTGGGGGTTGTTGAGCGATGCACGTGCACAACCGCACAGGTGGTGGCTGTGCACGAAGGCGGCAATCATGCCTCCTGCAACAATTGTGGTTGCAGCACCTTGTGCAATGGATGCGAACAACGATGGTTGTGACTCGTGAAGGTGGTAACCGCACATGATAGCGATCGCCCCTTGCGCAACGAACATAGATGTAACAAAAATGATAAATTATCATATCTTACAATGGGACAGGTAATTAGATAAAAAATAAAAATTATCAGATCTAACAATAAATTATTATTATTATTATTATTATTATTATTACTTCTTTATGGAAACTTGCTTTGCTCTCTAGAATAACGATAGCCACCAAAGGAATCATGCGATATTTTCTTTCTGAAGCTATCGCCGGCAAGTAAGCACGCGAGTAGCTGTATGAATAGAAGATGACATTTTAACTGTGTGAAATGAATCAATATGTTTTTAGCTCCGCATCCATTTGGTGGCGATCAATTTTCAAAGACTATGACAAAGTGGAGACACATTTAACTCAGAATTATAGTATGCATAGCCAATAATTATAATCATATCCCATCTATTTTCTTTCATCTCGGCCAATATTTTTTCTTTCTTTTTCTCATCAAACAATATTGTAGTGTGCGTATATATATAATACATGAGCAATAAGAATAATGTACCGACATCCGGAAGGAGAGACATCAGTCTGACCTGATAGCTCTCACGGCCGCCATCATCGCCTGTGCTGTCGCTGCCGCTGCTGCTGCTGCTCTATTCCCTTCTGCTCTGGTGCGCTAATCCTGTAGGGAACATATATCTGAAATAAAAATTTCTGAAGTGAACTTTCATTTACAATAATGGCATCAAAGCATCCAGCAAACTTTCCTGAAAGAAAGCAGGCAGTAAATAATGTGTAGCTAAAAGCTTTACTTAATTTCGCATGTACATCTAAGCATCATTTTCATTTACAATAATGACATCAAAAGGATATGCACAAACTTTCCTCGATAAAGAAACGCATGCAATAAAACTTCCTTCTAATCTAATCTACACTATCCAAAAAAGATTAATCAAGTACCTCTAAAGAATGCCAACACTAGGGAATCAAAATGGCAAATATGTGGTGCCTTCCACCACCAGCCAGCGAAACCACTATGTCATGCACATCCACCAACACGGGAAGATCAAATTCTATAACTGATTGGTTGATGATTCCAACTGAAAGTCTCCATCAAATTCATTTATTTACATCCAATCACTGTTCCTTATCTGCTAACTCCACTGGTTTGCAGCTTCATTATTTACATTGAATCAGCCCAAATATTTTGTCTCTCGATGAAACACTGGTTAATGAAGTCTGGAGGACAATTCTTCTGATTCACCGGTAAAACCATCTCCGTCATCATTTATCAGCTCGGAATGAATACAAGTAGATGAGGTTAGTGTGTTGGTTTCAGTTAATAGCTGGTCCAATTTGGATATCCAGGCCATAAGCTTATAATCAACATAGCAATTAAAGAGAATGCAACAACTCAAGAAAGCCGAGGATCTGCAGAATACCTTGTGAGCAAGTAGCTTCAAATCTCAAGATGTTCCGACACCATATGCTGGTCTTTGCAGAGACCCATGAACCTAATTTTGGAGCCAGAGAAATCGCAGTATGTATACATATTCGGAGATGCAGACCATTTCTGAATAGGAGCAATCTAAAAGAAACTTTGTCAAAGAACATTACCAAATCTTTTGCATCTCCAAGACCTCATCTGGTAAGAATGTCAATGGATCTGGTAAAGCAAGAAACAACTTTCAAACCAGCTGCATCACTTTAATGCTTCCAGTGGAGTTTGCAGCAACAACCATATTTGACTTCCCTCTCCAGCAAACACTCGACACAAACTGCCCACCATCATTACTTGTCTCTTGTGCTGTGATTGGGTCAATGGAACCAAATTTGTGACAGGTCATTGGCATAGGAAAAGTTCTATAGTAAGCATATACCTGCAGAGCATATTAGAAAAACAAAACTTAGAAAATAATTATGATTTACAATAATGGGAAATCATATCTGGAATATTTGTTGTACACTACATTTGATGTTGACAATCCAAAAGCATATCTCAAAAGAACCAAAGAACTTGGATGTTAAATGAAGACTTCCCACATGAAGTTTGCAGCACATGCTAAGTTGACCATACTTACAGAGTCAGAAATTATATATTTGTCAACCATCTAAAAAGTAGTACATCTAAGAGCTACAACTATTTCAATACTACTGGCAAATAACAATAATCAGAAAAAACATTGAGCATGAATTTCAACAACTGCCTTATTCAATCAAAAACATCTCTAACCTGGATGTTCAAGCAAAGACTTCCATGGGAAGGTTGCAGAACACACTATGTCAATCATGATTAAAGAGTCAAAAGTTATATACTAGTCAATTATTTAAAGGATATCTCATCACGAGCTACTACTCTTCCAATACCACTAACAATAATCAGTAAAAAGCTGAGCATGAAATTTCAACAACCGCCTTCATCATTCAGAAGCATCTATACTGAACAAGAAGTCTGATGCATCTTAGGAGAAAAGTATAACCCACATGGCATGAAAAACAAAAGGCCATCTACAAGAAAAGACTGTCATTCATTTCTCAGTGGGGCAAAGAGGCAATGCCATATTGTAAGTGCACTTACTTCATTTGTTTCAGAACCACAGGCTATGTATCCATCGTAAACAGATAAACCAACAAAATTCTGCAGAAATCATAAGCACTTCTCAGTGGTAACAAAGGCAGTTATTACTACATATATCCAAAACTGGGTGCAATAACAAACAAGCAGCAAACCTTCTCATTTGTATGACCTTGTAAGGTCAGACTGCAAGAATTGCAAGATGAACCACTTCCACTTGTCCTCTTAAGATCCCAAATCTTAAGGGTGTTGTCAGTTGACGCAGATACAAGAGTTTCTGCATCCAAGAATTTCACATAGCTGACAGCCTTTCCATGTCCACCAAGAGTAGACCAAGGAATTCTAGTATTTCTCAGATCATAACAGTGGATTCTGTAATCGGCAGTTCCAAAAGACAACAGATGGGAGGAGTATGGAGAGAACTGGACACAGCATACATTGGCCGTATTCCTGATGGTATCAATGCAATTCTTCTGCTTTTAACAGAACATATATCAAATTTGCATTAAAGGTAAACTATGATTCAACAGATACTCATAGATATGCAATTAAGTCTAAAAAAGCACCCTTTATAAATGAAGATCTACGACACAAGCTTATTTTTGTTTTACTAGTCCTGCAGCAACTTGTTATCCTAATTCATGGTCTCACTTTTACAATCTGCTCTATATGGATGCACATCCAGCATTTGACTAACAAAAGACGTGCTTGAACCGGCATTGCCAATTACAGACATAGATGTTCAAATTAATACAATAATAACAAAACTGTAAGTCCTAACTATTTGGGGTCAACTAGATGTTCAAATAAATATGACTGCAAAATTCAAAAGTCACTCAGTAGTTATTTTTGTTATGCTAGATGATGTTAGAAAAAAAGAAGGTAACCCCATGAATTAAGTCTACATCTTGGGATAGATTTCATCAATAATTATACCTCATTAGTGCTCCACAGCTTCACAGAAAAGTCATCACTTCCACTGGCCAGCTTAGCTGGATCCACTTGAGAGAAATTGACTGACCAAGCCCTTTTTTGATGTCCTCTGAACTGTGTGAATCCTTGACCAGTGCTTGCATCCCATAACTGCATGTCATTTGTGCAATTCAATTATATGATCACCCAAGAAACATAGCCAAAAAAGAGCAAGTTTGATGATCATTACTCATCCAAAATTACGGGTAGGGATGACCTTTGAAGGAAACAAATTTATGCCTCAATAAGATACAACAGCCAGAATGATTGATCTTAATTGCAAAGAAGAAAATCAATTTAATTCTCAACAGTCTTCTCCCTTTCTTCCTCATATGGGAAGTAATGAAACAAGGCCCATAAAGTTTCATAAGCCTCATAAGATGAAAACAATTTTTGAGGTCTGACATTAATCAATTGATACCAAGCAGTTGACAAATTAGTTAAGTGAAAGAACTAACTAGGTAGAGAACACAATTAAATTCTCAAGAATCTTGTCCTTTTCTTGCCATAATCTGAACACCTCTTCCTCATAAGGGAAGCAACAAAACATGGCCCATAAAGTTTCATAAACCTCATAAGGAGACAATATTTGAGATCTGCCATCAATCAATTGATATCAAGCAGTTGACAAATAGTCAGGTCAAGGAACTAAATAGGTAGAAAAATGGAATCTCAGAAACCCTTTTAAAGTTTCAAGATTAAAATTAATAAAATCATAAAGCAAAGATTCCATGAGCACGCAAACATGACAAGATATTAGATGAATGGGGTATCATACATGAAATACACATTTTTCCTGGGGAATCCATTTCTTTCTAAAGAGAAAAAGACAACGGATTGTGGCTTTGCAAAATCAAAGTAGTTTTAGATGTTAACCAACTTATCATTGTTCTTTTGTATTGTGGATAAATTAATTAAGTATTTATTATTATGAGAAAGTCTACAAGCAACCTCTAACAGTCACCAAAATTTTTCATAAGATGAAGACACCAATTATAGTGGGACAGGTAAACCAGTTCTTTAGGCTGTGTAGTCCATGGCTGCAAGAAAAAGGAGGCTAAGTATGATGTCAGCAATTTATCGATACTAAATTAGATAGCATCCTTAAATTTATTAGTTTGTCCCTTCCATCAAGATTGATGCCTAATGGAAATTATACCGATGGACTAAAAAAAAAGCATCATGGATAAAATTTCCTCATAAAAGCTTCAATATCACACTCATGAAGCATGAGACTTTTAGCCATCTTGCAACTAGCTATATTGTGAATTGGAATACTTATTCCAAATGTGAAACCTTCATGGACGAATAATATTAGCAAGGAGATCTAAATCTCTGATGAGGGGGAGAAAATGAAGCACTAAATTTGAGATGATTATTTGTGCTGGGGATGATGCCCAATCTGGACAACTCCAGCAACATCATAAGGTTTAGAAACATATAGAGAAACAAAAAATAAAATAAAATAAAATAGAAGATCTACGAGGATACTTAACAGATTCATATACTCTGGATAGGTGAAGTAAAGCTCGGTTTTCCATTTGTTGGCAATGAAACATTAAATAAGATATATCAGCCAACTTTTCATTCTAATTTTAATATAAAAACAGAGTGAGCAATCTTTTGCCATACCATCAAAGTATTACCTAAGAAGCATGCCAAAGGAAGAGAACACCTAATAGATCTCCAAATATAAAGGATGATTGCCACAGTGCTCAACAAAGCAAAGAAACTGAAGTGAATATTAACACACATCATACATGTCCGTCTTGTTTTGTAGTCCAAGAACTTAAGAAGTTAATAATGGTTCTTCTAGGGACCAGATTGACTTAATATACAACAAAGAGAACAGGTCTATATTCCTAATTATTAGATGAATCAACTTGGTCCTCTAAAAAGTTCCCAAATAATCAAGGAGTTGATGGTCACATTGAAACACACGATCAACTTGGTGGCATAAGAACCAAGAAAACATTGTTTTTGTAATTTGTGCCATGTACAATTTACTATAATCAGAGAAAAGACAGACAGGAAGACAACAGTCAGCCAAGAGGTTTTGTTTGACACCACAACTAAACAATTATAATCAAGTTCATACTGAGGAACAAAATCATACATGACAGAAAAGCTACCTTCCGGATTACACCTCAAAGTTCAAAAATCTCAACAGACTCCAAGGCGAAACACATCTCGGGGTAAGATTTAACTTGCATACTGCAAGAGTTTGCATGCAGAACTTTTATCTGAGATGCATCACTTATAATTTGGATCAGGTTACATAATAAGAAAATTCTAAACCATTCAGAATGATAAAAGTGATCATCTGAGAAGAAACCTAAGTGCTCTACCATGATATTTCACTAATATAGTTCTGAAATTCTATTAAAAAATACAGTAAAAGAAATAAACAATTGTACACCATCAGAAGTACAGACCTGAACAACACCTTCATAGTCTGTTGATGCCAGGTAGTTTTTTATATAGCTATTCCAACATACACAACTGAGCCTGGATCTACTTGACATTTCAATCAGTGGGTAATGAATATCAACAGTGTCATTCAAAAGAGAGCTAAACTCAAATATCTTTATTTTCTTTGATACCCCAGCAGCAGCAAAGTAGTCTTCATCACCATCAAAGCTCAAAGAGCAAATAACATTTGCACAGTTAAGGATATCATCATTCTTAAGACCACCACATACTTCAAACTTACTATAACGAGCGAACTTGCATAAACCTTCAAAAAAAATTCCAAGATGATCCACTTCCATTTCAGCATCAGCATTCTGGACTTTAAAACTCCTATCTCGCATCTTAAGAAGATCAGTGTCGGAACGAGTTACAGAATTGTCTTTGGGTATCTCAATTTTGGATCTCATGGTGAAGTATGCATTTTCAAGTTGGTTAATGTTTTTATTTAATCTCTCATCAAGTAAATTTGACATGGATAATCTGGTCATTGTTTCCACATGTGTCACAGGTTTCTCAAGAGAGTGAAACTCTGAGATCTCGCCAAACTTTGATGACGGAACTTTGCCACTCAAAACTAACTCAGATCTTGCCAAGTGCCTTCTTTTAGCCTCCTCGAAATCCATTCTTATGCATTCAAGGCCTGCTACTAGATCTGCTGCTTGCTTCTCCTTATGCTCTTTCAAAGATAATAGAAAATGCAACAACAAGTCAGTTTCAGCATCTTCTTCTTCGGTCGATGCAGATGTATGATCTATTGCCGACAAATTTCTACCTTCACTTACTAGGTCACTCAGAATAATATCCCTGTCCAAGAAAAAACATTACTTAGTTTAAGAAATGAAATATGTAGATCAAAATAATCGGAACCTTAACCTTGTGGAAGGCTAATTTGATGATGCCACCAAAATTAAGTTGCCATAATTTCAAGATGGTAATCAATAAGGTACAAAATGGGGAAAGAAACAGCTGGAAGTCTCAGTTCAAGCACAAACTAACAGAAAAGGACAAAGCTCAAGCACAGAAACCATGAGGTTACAGCTTAAAAAGATGGCATTCCATTCGACCTACATATTGTGCAAAAATAGAACGGCAAGGTCTCACTGTCCCATGGAATTCATAACGATCACCATCATGCACCTGCGCTGAAAAACTCGAAACTGGTGAATCTATGGTTTAAAAGGGCAACAATATAAATGACTAAAAATTGTTAACAGAAATGGATCCATTCCTAGCGATCACTGGCACATTTTAGTGCCTTGAAATTTAGAAATTTGATCTGTACGAGAAACAACAATGCTCAATAACCTAAGAAGATTCCATCAGCAAGAAACTTGCTTTGATGTAGTCAAAATCTCGGTATTTTCAAACTTCTGAAATGTGCTGCTTTTTTAACTTTGTATTCTCTTTTGTCGTGTCCAACCGTGGTGCAATGTGTGTTTATGTGCACCACGAAGCACTAGATCACTAGTCAATCTCAACTTCCGATATTCATAAATACATTTAACAAGGGGTGTTTGTTTTTCTAGATATGCCATACTTGTTGGTGTGTCAACCTCCTTTCATAGGCTCCGTTGTTATTCTCTCTCTATTTTTAACTCAAAACTATATTTGATTAATCATTTAAAGAAATGAGCTGTGGTTCAACATTGGATAATAATACCTTCTCTCCTCTCAAATCATCATAAGGCAGTATGCTGATATTCATTATCAGATATGAACACAAAGATGTAGCAGGATACCAGAAAACCATGTGCAAATCCACTTTAGCTTAGCATATATGATCTCAAATACGATTCAAATACATGTACTGGATGGTTCTGTAACCATGTTTGTCTAAGTGTACAATATACAAATTGGGTGTACAATAAAAACCGATTGAATTAGACTCAAAGCAGATATAGATGTGACTATTACAATAAAGAAGCTAACTTAATTTTATCAATGATATTTCATGTACATGAAAACATTGAAATCAACTGAAAAATCTAGCATGAAGATAACCTTAACCCATCTTCGTATCTGTATCCAAAAATTTCTGCCAGCAAATATCCTATATGATACAGACATGTGAAGAACACACATTTGCATATTAAGTAAAAGCATCTGACTCTACTCGGATAATGCAACCAATTGGACAGATGCTATCTAAAGTTCTAAAACCCATACCTCTATCAATATAAAATTCCAGGGCAAAGGTCATTATATATGCTAGCTTAATCACAATAAGTTCTGAACCAACAGTATTGTTCATCCTCAATGAATGATTCTCTAGTAGCCATCGAGTTGATCTTTAGCGAATACATTATTTCATGTGTATTAGCATAAACAGGAACCATCCAGGAATATAATGATGTCTATTCTTCTCACAGTCGATCAGCAGAATGTCACATGAATGTCTATAATTAATACATGTGTGGCAATCTGGAAGCATGCCCACCAATAGAGTCGGCAACAGATACCTTGACTTTGGCCGAGAATAAGGCTCTGGATGCAACAACCAAAGACAGAAACCAGATTCCTTAGGACTTTCTGATAGAAAACATGGAGGAAGAATCCGATGCCGAAGATCTGACATTGCAGTACAATGCACTTCCCATGTTTCAGAACAGCAAAAGAGCTGAAAAGAAAGAACAATTATCAAAAAACATAACCACATAATCTGCTATACAAAGAGGCCCGGTATTAATTAATCCTAATTTGCATGTATCTGCATGCCACAAAGATTTATCGTAATCGATAAATATATTTAAAAAAAGAGACTGTGTGAGAGAGAGAGGAAGAGAGATGTTTTTATCTGTATGAATATATCATCGATAAGGAACCCAACTGGCAAGTGGTTCCCTTGCTTGCAGAGGGAATCTCATATCTCTGCACTCTAAAAGAAGGTAAAAAGAATATAGTGGATAAGAAAATTTTGATAAAACAATTGACCGAAAGAAGTGTTTGGATAATTGTTGATAAGTAGAAAAGAAGATAACTGTTTGGATAAGTTAAGAAAAAGAGAGAGAGCACGAGTTAGCATCAAAATGGGTAAAGGAAGTTCATTTCTTCATAAAAGATGCCATATTTCTATTTGGCGCACCCATTACTCTTTTTATTAAAACATCAAAGTGACATTCTTCAAAACCTAACCGGACTGCCTAAACACCGATAGAACAAGAAAACAGGTCCCTCAAAATATGCTAGTAATATACCATCTTTAATGCGAGTTTCCATCAAAAGCCTCAGCCCTTTAAGTGTTGAGGCAACAATAGCTAGTGGAATTTAATTACTACTTCAAAGCAGAAACAGGTTTTATCATACACAACCTAAGCCAAATGTCTGGTTATACACCAAAGAATTGCTGATAGATAAAACACATAATTGTACTGTGTCATATTTCCTACATGGAAATCCTTCCCTTCATAGCCTCTCAAGCACGCTGTGGCATGTTTCTAGAGCATACAGCTGCTCTGGTTTTATTAGTCCAGATTATCTAGCAAAATAAGTTTTGCATCCTTTAATATAACACAGTTCCCTGTCGATTTTGCTTCTAACAACCTGCACAGTGCACATTTTGCAACAGCTTGGAAATTGCATTGGTGCAGCGATTTGGCTAACTCTAGCACCGAAAACTAAATCAGGTTCTGACTCTGAGAAGCAAACTCTCTTAGTGGACCTATTCCCTCTAAAGGTCCAAGTTATTAAAGGGTTAACTCACTCTTTCATGTACCCCTACAAGCTTACACTAAACATATTATTTAATTCTTGCTGCTTTTGTGTCCCTGAAGATGAACATCATACCAGACTCCTCAAGACCCACCCCATTTCGACCTCAGTGTCTTTTTTCATTATTTAATTGTCTCAATTAATGCAGTCTTTGAAGAAAGCAATGACTACATTCTCATTCCAATACAAGTGATTTCCCTTCCTGCTTATTGCCCATGGCTTTACAAGATAAAAGCTTACATGTATCTCCAGGAAGAAACTGTGAACAACTTTTCTTCAGCTAAAGTTGGTAGGTATAATTGCATAACATAAGCTATCAAGTAACTAACGCATGCTAACTAAACAGACAAGATATTTCATTTTAGTGTTCTCCTCACCTCAAAAAATAGAACCCCAAGACTATAGATATTTGTCGAACAAGAGGACACTCGACCATTCAACTCCTCAGGACTAACATACCACCCCTCCTCCAACATTACTGATTCACACATAGAATGTTGGCGAATGGCATCAGAACTTGGGGGGTGAGATGTACCATAAGCTTTGAACGGTTTACCCTCTGTAAGTTTCCTAAAATCACATCTGGAGTTTCCTGCTTTGGAAGTATCAACTTCATTTTCTTCACCTTGATCATTTCCTATACAGCCAATCTTGCAAAGATATGTACCACTACCATCGTCAGCAAGCTTCTGATGCTTTAGTTTCAAGAATTCATTAACTGCTTCATCTGGTTCCCTATGCCTCTTCTTTTTCAATGGATGCTGCTCATGGTGAATATTCGGAGCTAGCTCAACCTGTTCTCGAGGGATAAAAGATCCAATGTATTTAATCTGATCAATGGGTAGCACGAGAAAATATGACGGTCGTAAATGCTGCAAAGCAAGCCCTTTCGAGTGACAAGCATCAACAAGACCCAGAATCTGCTTAAATATATGCATCCTCTGAGCCTTACTTATCCTTTGCCGTTTAGGCTTAAGCCACTCCCTCAAAGTAATATCCCCATGATGGGAGACCAGTTCTCCACCACCTAAAAGGTGCATCCTATCCGCCTCTTCACCAGGCGCATGAGACAAATTAGAAGAAATTCTTTTGTCAACATTAGACTTTTCAATAGTTAGAGCAGATATTGCAGTGTCCAATACATCATGACCTTTTTGATGTTTACATGCAACAGCTTTACCATTTGAGGAACTTCTGATAAAAAATTGTTGAAACCCAGAAGAAGACAGAGACTTAGGTCGGATCTCATGAGGAGATCTTGCACTTAAATTACTTGAGACTCTGTGGTTGCCAACTCCAGCTACATGCTCATCTACCCTGGATGTCTTTGGTTGTGATTGCAGGAGCGGAAGCAATGTCTGAGACCCATATGGAGGCAGTGCACTGCCTCCAGCATCCTTGCGACCCAATAATTGATAATCCTTTGGTGCTGTTTGCTTTGGTCTGCCTGCAATCCTTGTAAAATTCGGCCATGAACTTGTCTGGACCAAAGGTTTTTCTCCACTACTCGAGCTACCACCTAAAGATAAACTTGAGCTACCATCCAGTGATAAGTAAGGATTCTTGTAGTTTTTCAGAGTCAGCTCTTCCACGGATATTGCCGGGTTGTTCAAAGAGTGAAGGCTTGCACAAAGTGGTTGAGAACCTGCCTGTGTACCTACATTGTAATTGAAGTTCCTTCCAGCGACAGATTCAATAACCACCTCAGGTGATCGCAGCAAAGATAAGTGTTCCGGCCAATCACTGTCGTGGGAAGCTAACAGACTGTATGTCTCCACTGCACTGCCGGTGTCTGGTTCCCGTGGTGATCGATCATTCTCTGTTTTTAAGAGAGCAGCTTCTTTTGAGATCTCTGTGTCAGTGGTTTCATTCCCCTCCATGTAATGAAATAGAGTTCTTCAGCATCTGCAGGTAAAACCTGTGGAGGAAATGGGGTCGGAATAGCATAAAAAAAGATCCAATGCAGGAGCCAATATCATTTCTACGCAAAGCCCAGCATCAGATTTCAGGTAGAGTAAAAACGATTCATATGCCCAAAATAACTTTAAAAAAAGGCATAGAAAGGGTTTTGACGGTGCATTTGGCTCTCGAAACCCATAGGAACAGTGAAGAATCACATCACGACGCTACTCCAGTTAAGACAGCAAATAATTGGCAACCAGAAAAGAAACTGAAGGCATCACACACGCATTATACTTTCTACCATGATTTCCAACAAAATCCATTACTATAGAGAAAAACCTGACAAAGTAATAAAACTTTTTTTTTATCACGCATGTCATGGAACTTATTTTTCAAACTTTCCTGCAGCGCAATAAAAGATATCCAAATTACGCATGTCATGGAACTTATTTTCCTAGATTGTTGATCGAGAGTGTAAAATAATTCGATAACATATTAGAAAACAATAGAAAAAGGAAAACAATCTCTTCGGTCGGAAACAACAAACCACCTAAAATCGAGTTCAAGAAGAAAGATCTTGGATCACACCAAGTGGAAGCATCGGATTCAATATAAGGTTTCGTAACCAAGCCAGCCGGCAGCATCAGCAAACAAACAACTCGTACGAAGAAAGAAACAGGATAAACCAATCAGATAATAGAACCCGAATCGCCCATGCACACCTCGTCCACCGAAAAATTCACCAAAACAGCCACCGAAACATGCCACGAACAAAAACACAAAAAAGAAAATCCTCCTGCAGAACACCGATTCCATACCGCCCAAAACCGTCGGAAAAAACAGATCGCCGAACCCAGGATAAAAACAACCCTAATCTTTCAAGAAACCGGGAAGGAGCTAACGATTCGATGATCAAGACAACACACCACTTTCACGCCGCGCAAAGGGTCGGGGGATAAAACAGATCGCCGAACCCAGACAACACAACCCTAATATTACAAGAAATTGAAAGTAGCCGAGGGTCGGATGACACAGACCACAAAAAGGGCGGCAACACCACCGGCAGAGCACCGAATTCCGTACCGGTCAAACATATTTAAAAAAAAAAAAGGTTAGCGGAGAAACCAGATCGCCGTATCCAAGAATTCCTTCAAGGAGCAGAGACGAGAGGTGAGAACTCGAGGATCGCGGTAACAATAAAAGGATCGGAGAAGGGCGCGGCGCTCAAACGTTACCTCCAACCCCGACCCTCTCCGTCCCTCTCGTCGTCGTCGTACGCTTCGGTGGTGAAAGCTCGACAATCGCCAACACCAAAACAGCGCAACCTATCTTTTCTGCCCCCAATTATTCCACTCTTCCTTATATATGCGATCCGCGTGGCGGTGTAACGTATTTTTCCTTCTTTCAAATGTATTATCGAGAATTTTATTTCTGTTATTTTTAATTTCATTTCTTTTTTTTATGTTTAATAATATATAATATATTATTATTAAATTACGTTGCTGTTAGGTACGGAGAGAGGGGGGGAGGGGAAACGAGGGTAAGGTGATGACGTGGCCGTCGAAGAGCAGCGGGAGGCGTGGGGTCCTCTCTCGATCACGATGAGGAATATAGATTAAAGTAGAGGGGGGTGAGAGGGTGACGACGTGGACCTTCCCTTGCCACTGGTTCGAGTATCCTACAGCTCAGTCTTCAAGTGAATCAGATAGCCCTCGCCCTAATCCACACACTCGAAATCCATTAAACTAATCCCATTAAAATATTAGTTATTGGAAAGTATTATTTTTATTTTTATTTTTTTAAAAACAATATTTAAAATATCTCATTATTATATGAAATGGAGGGAGGGGATCAGCGTACGTGAAAAAGTTCCGGCGGGGTAGGCCAACGGTGAGGAAGGTGACACGTCGTCACCTTGGGAAGTCCCGAGGAGCAGCGACTCCGCCTCGCTCCGTTGTCCTCGTCCCGCGGCGGGCCGACAACCACCGGATTCCACCCGAATTAGGTCACGCAGGGGGGGGAGGGGACCGCGGCGGGTGGGCTGTGGAAGGGGACGACGACAGGGATCACGTGGGCGGTGGACGGAGGAGGCAGGGCGGTCGTCAGGGTGGGGATGGGGGGAGCCCATGAGCCGGTGCTGCGTCCTCTTGGGTGGTGGGGACGGCGTCGGCCCGCATCACGAGGGGATTAGCGTACGATGAAGAGAAAGCCACGTGACCGGTTGGGTGCGCCAGAGAACTCTTTCGGAGAGGTCGCATGGTGGTTTAGGATTTCCCTTTCGAAGGAAAGGAAAGGAAAGCAAAGGCATATGCTTCATTAGGACATGTTGGAGTCTGCATCAAACAAGAGAGTATATAAAAATATCTCTGCTAAGCAACAAACTCATATCCCTAGTAGGTAAGTGGGAACTTATTGTTATTTGGTATAATATATCTCATCAATGCGGTAGATTATTATGTTAAAAGCTACTATCTTTTGTTCTTGTTCTTTAATATGGAATATACTATTTTGTCCCGATCGACCAATTCAAGCCAAAAAGATAACTTATTATTAATGGGCCGGGCCTATTCGATTAGGTGGTCTAATTGGGCTTGATCCAAATCTGTAACGCCCGATCTTGTCCGGCCCAAATAAATAATTCTCTGTTTGTAGACATAGAAATATATAAAGTATGTAAAAAATATCTAGACACATAAAGTTGAGACAACCTTGTATGATTCACTGTATCTCTCACAAACAAACATCACGCATGCCCTTGTTGAACTCGATCTCTTGAATCGAGGAGAGCGAGCACAACTGGATCAGTGTATCAGCCGGCTGCAATGAGATCCTAGGAGACAGAGGGGAAGAAGGAAGAGAGAGAGAAGAGAGAGAAGAGAACTTGATCTACAGGCATCATCAGTTGAGTGAAGGGGAATAATAGTGGAGGTGGAGCAAGAAACACATGGAAGGCACAGCAGAGTCGAAGGACGGCCAGGCCAAGGACCCAGGAAGGTGGGGAAGGAATCTACAGGAGGAATCAACGCCCATAGTGGTCCTCTTTCAAGCTGATCTATCATTGCAGGTGATGAAATAACGACGCTGTTTACAATGCCATCCGCTGCACGTACCATATATTCCATTTAGCTAACACCTTAAGGTTGAATGCCTCCCTCATCCCTTGGCATCTGAAGAAGCCACAAGTCACAGACATCTTACTTCCTCTTCCATGGACAAGCGGAGCTGCAGACTGCAGCAGGAGACCACCCACCGTGAATCCGAAGGTCTCCCGCTGTATTCTTTCTTCTTCTTCTTCTTCTTCTTCTTCCTGCTTCGTATTTCATGCAGGTTTGTCTCCGTTTTGCAGAAGTCAGTAGCAAGGAGTGGGAGTTCATCCACATGTCGGAGCAAGAGGAAGACCTCATCCACAGGATGTATCGGCTTGTTGGCGACAGGCAAGCCTCATCATCATTATCATCATCTCTCTCTCTCTCTCTCTCTCTCTCTCTCTCTGGGTTTAAATTCAGGACATGTTATCTTACAGAAAAAGATACGAGGGAAAATATTAAATTTGTAAGATTAATATATTAAGTTAAAATTTTAAGATGAGAGAAAGAAGAAGATACATTATCATGATTATTTCTTTTGCTTATTCTACATGCTTTTGGTGGTCCTTTTTTTACTGAAATTTCTGTCATAATTTTTTCATACTTTTTTTTTTTTTTGTTGATGTTGATGAAGAACTTCTACTTCCTTAGTTTGGTTACTCCCTCTTACTTTGTGATTGGTTATTTAATTTATTCTCTTTATTTTTGAAAGCAATATTAAGTTTTGATCGAAATGCATTCTCCATTTCTATGATGAACATTGACTCAACCCTTGTTCAGACTCATTCAAATAATTCAAAAGTTCTTCAGCGTAAAATATAGAAAAAATCTTTTGTTTCTTCAATCACAGCCACAATAGGATTAAACTTTTGTATGATACTCTAGAATTCTCTTTTCACTAATCTCTTTACCATAAGACTTCATTTGATTGATCAACTCCATAAGACTAATATATGTTATGCTTGATTTCTAAAAGGAGAGAAGGAAAGAGGGGATGGAAAAGCTAAGAAACGTGCATGCCCTTCACGTGTTGATGTCCTACGACATCTGACCAGAAGAAGGTCTCACATCATTCCATCCCCACAGACCTCTCTCTCTCTCTCTCTCTCTCTCTCTCTCTCTCTCTGTGTGCATCCATGACTTGATCATGGTTGTCGGTGAGAAAGATGCCGACAGTAGAGATAGCAGTGAGTGAGATGGGAGTGTTGATGACGAACATGAAACTAGTGATGGAGCTGATGACGACAGCAAGAAAAGAAAGAGAATTGTTGGTAATCATAGAATAATTACTTACTGGTGTGCAGGTGGGGGATCGTAGCAGGGCGAATCCCGGGGAGGAAGGCGGAGGAGATCGAGAGGTATTGGATAATGAGGCATGGCGAGAGCTTCGCGGAGAAGCGGCTGAAGAGGGAGGCAGGCGAGGGCGGGCGGTGAGGGAAGAAGAGCACCATGATGATGAGGTTATGCAGCTGCAGCTGCTGTGTTCTTGGTTGACTGTTGCTTTCTTTATAGACATGGCGAGATGGGACTGTATCCCTTCCTCCACCATTTCCTACCTCTGCAATCTGCAATCTGCAATCTGCAATCACCATGGCCACCCTGGAACTCGAAGTTTATGCCTACAACACTGGCAGTCGCTCGTAGTTATTAGAATTGGATCAGACTATATATTTAATTTTTTATATACAATATATTTATATTATGTTAAATAACATAAAATATTATGAACAACATTATAAAAACAATGATAAAATTACCTTTCAACATTTTATGAAAAAAAATTATATACTTGAAAATTTTAGGCTTTTATAATAAATAAAATCAAGAGCATTTTGATCTCTTTTTTTTTAATGTAAAAAAAAAATAAATCAAATCGATGGAAAATCTGATTCCTACTTTTTTTTTTTTTAGTGCGAGTTTTAATTTTTTTTAAAGATGTCATTGCAGGCTCAAATGACAATTAATGTTCAAGTTTTAATTTTGTGTAAAAAAATTATATATATTATAAAATGCTGCCATTGATCTAAGAAAACAAATAAATAAGAAGATGTTTTCACTTGTCTGATGAATGCAAGAGGACGTTTTCTACAACAAATCAGGGCTAGCTTTCAAATAAAAAGAGCCTCTTGATCTTGGGTATCAAATCCATCCATGGAAAGGGGGACCAAATCATGCAAGATCTCATGTGAACATTTGTTCTCTAGATTCAGCAGCCAAATACACCATCACTTGTGTTCTTAGTGCTTCTGTGAGACTCAGCAAACAGTATGCTTTCAAGGTCTATTCTTGGTCCCTTAATTGTAATGTAAAACAGGCAGTGGAAACCCACATGCTTGCTTAAATTATTGCAAACAAAGATGATAAGAAGGAATTTATTCACTCCACTGCTTGAAGACAATAATGGCATGGTCTTCATCCTTTGAGAATCCCTCCAAATCAGTAGATCAAATCAGCAATACTACCACAGTTATAGCTTCAACTGATTGGTCATAAAATAATATTTTGGGAAAAGCCAATGATTTGGGTTGACTTTGATTAACAAAAGTTATATAAAACCTTCCCAATTCAAACACATAATGTCATTGGAATGAACATAATTCTTTCAATTTAGAATCATGTTTACCAAGTAAGGCACCACTAAGATGAACTTTCCTAGGCTTAGAGGTTCTAAAGCTTACTAATTAGATGATATGAACTAAGTAACCTTGGCATCATCTTTAGCTAACTTAATCTAGCCTGTATAATATTTAATTACTTAGCTAAAATATCACATCCTCAGTTGGGATTATCTAAGACATGCAACACTAAAAAAATGTGTTTGCAAGGGTTGACCTAGATTTTAATCTCGAGCAATCTATAAATGACCTACGTAACAAAGAAAAGACTAGAAAGGTGAACATGTAAGTAATTTACCGCCATCACGAACCAAAATAGCAAGATGGCCAAGTCTAAAGCTATGGGATCGTCCACGTCCCAATTGCGACCAAAAATGAGCTCTCCCTTTTGGAGCACAAGTTTAGTCAACGCCCAAAAGGCTTGCTGCTGCGATATCATACCTCATCTCTTGATATTCATGGCCATCAGTTAAACATTTTCTTAACCAAGTTTTTTTTGAGTCTTAGACTCGAGGTCGTTGTAATGCCTTACCTCTCTGCATACCCTATGACTTAGGAAGCATTTTCCTCTTGATCTTTTACCAATTAGCTTGCAACTTTATGATGTCGTCATCTCCATATGTTTGTTGCATGACCACCGTCAACTATGATTCTTTGACAATTTTCATGACATTAATGATGCCCAATGTGTATGGTTTATTAGATTGTTGACTCCTTTGAGTTTGAACTATCATTTCACCTTATGTCTTTGTGGAAAGGGCTTTGGCAACTAAGATCTTAGCACACCAACATATTCTTAAGTGTGATTGTCTCGATAAACACTAGCCCCACGTTGAGGCCTTTTAACTTCAACTGCATCGCTATAGGATGAGTCAGGTCTTCCCATCTCGATTCTGTAATCACTTGTATAGCCTAAGAGTATATATGTCTTTCAAAGCTCTTTTCGAAAGTGCCACCATGCTTGGAGAGTTATCGCCCAACAAAAAAAGAGTTCAAGAATGACATGGGTATTGCTTTCGCCTCTTGCAGAAACTCCACCCAAGGATGACTTGGAAATCATCTAAGGGAAGCGCTATAAAGTTGGTGCTTCTACTCCAATCTCCAATCTCGATGTCAACTCCCTTCGCCAATCTAAAAATAGGCTCTGTCTCTAAATTGACTATCTTCATTCGGTTCAAACTTTTTCTAGCTTTAATCTGAGTCATTTTGCCTCTCGATTTATTATGAAATTGTGTGTGGCTCTTATGCCCACCAATGCGTGAGTCGTCGTCCCATTCAACTTGATGTCCACAAACATTACTAGGTTATTATGTGTCTTTAACTCTTTCGGTATTGCCTTAGACTACTCCCCCACTTAACCCCATAGTGCATTCAACAATTGCACCATCTCAATGCAAGATTGTTATGGTGATCCTTCATCATTGCTAGACTCTGATAAACTCGAGCTTGAAGAGTCGATCTTCTTCTTTGGCCTCTGCTTAGGTTTCTCTTGGACTTCATCTCGCAATGTGTTCAAGAAATGCACAACTCTCGTGCGAGGGCTTGAAGATAATTCGTCACTACTCAAACATGACTTGCTCGAGCCAATTGCCTTCGCTCTTCTCCTCTGGCTGGAAAGAAGCTGTAAGGGCATTGAGCAACTCATTTCGTTGTGGGCATTCTAACATTGGATGCTTTACACCTCACAAAAGACATATGCCTGACTCAGAGATGTTCTCTTTGGATCCATGTCCCATCGGAGCACCTTTCTTCTTCATGTGTTTCCATTTGGAAGCTTTTGGATATCTCTTCTCCGATGAGTACTTTTTCTTTTTCTCTATCATCTCTGTAGAGAAATATGTGAGTCATTTTGCCTCATTGATTGCACGTGCTAGCTCATGGACATTCTGACGATGCAACTCATGTCGAGCCCATGGTTTTAGACCATCGAGGAAGCATAAAAGTTTATCTTTCTCGAACATGTCTTAAATATTTAGCATCAATGCAAAAAACTGTTTCACATAGCCTCGGATAGTAGACGTCCGGCAAAGTTGCCGCAACTTTCATCATGACATGAACTTTGTGTTATGTAGCATGAACTGAGTTCACAATTCCCTCTTCAAGGCTTCCCAAGGGTCAATGGTACAATGACCTTACTGCATTTTTTTCTCACAGTGTGCACCACCACAGTTTTGCGTCATCAATGAGATACATCGTCACTAATAATACCTTAGAACCCTCTAATTTGAGTTGGGTCACTCTGAAGTACTGTTCCAAATTGAAGAGAAAGTTTTCTAACTCCTTAGCATCCCGAGCACCCCAGTAGATTTGCGGTTAGCCTGTATACTATTTAATTACTTAGCTAAAATATCACATCCTCAGTTGGGATTATCTAAGACATGCAACAGTAAAAAACTATGTGTTTGCAAGGGTTGACCTAGACTTTAATCTCGTGCAATCCACAAATGACCTACATAACAAAGAAAAAATTAGAAAGGTGAACGTGTAAGTAATTTACCGCCATCGCGAACGAAAAGAGCAAGATGGCCAAGTCTAAAGCTGTGGGATCGTCAATGTCCACATCCCAATTGCGACCAAAAATGAGCTCTCCCTTTTGGAGCACAAGTTTAGTCAACGCCCAAAAGGCTTGTTGCTGCGATATCATACCTCATCTCCTGATATTCATGGCCTTCCGTTCAACATTTTCTAACTAAGTTTTTTTTTTGAGTCTTGGACTCGAGGTCGTTGTAATGCCTTACCTCTCTTGATCAACTGCTTCTGTATACTCTGTGACTTAGGAAGCATTTTCCTCCTGATCTTTTACCAATTAGCTTGCAACTTTATGATGTCGTCATCTCCATATGTTTGTTGCATGACCATCGTCAACTATGATTCTTTGACAATTTTTATGGCATTAATGATGCCCAATGTGGATGGTTTATTAGATTGTTGACTCCTTTTTTGAGTTTGAACTATTATTTCATCTTATGCCTTTGTGGAAAGGGCTTTGGCAACTAAGATCTTAGCACACCAACATATTCTTAAGTGTGATTGTCTCGATAAACACTAGCCCCGCGCTAAGGCCTTTTAACTTCAACTACATCGCTATAGGATGAGTCAGGTCTTCCCATCTCGATTCTGTAATCACTTGTATAGCCTAAGAGTATATATGTGTCTTTCAAAGCTCTTTTCGAAAGTGCCACCATGCATGGAGAGTTATCGCCCAACAAAAAAAGAGTTCAAGAATGACATGGGTATTGCTTTCGCCTCTTGCAGAAACTCCACCCAAGGATGACTTGGAAATCATCCAAGGGAAGCGCTATAAAGTTGGTGCTCCTACTCCAATCTCCAATCTCGATGTCAACTCCCTTTGCCAATCTAAAAATAGGATCTGCCTCTAAATTGACTATCTTCATTCGGTTCAAACTTTTTCCAGCTTTAATATAAGTCATTTTGCCTCTTGGTTCATTATGAAATTGTGTGTGGCTCTTATGCCCGCCAATGCGTGAGTCATCGTCCCATTCAACTAGATGTCCACAAACATTACTAGGTTATTATGTGTCTTTATCTCTTTCGGTATTGCCTTAGACTACTCCCCCACTTAACCCCATAGTGCATTCAACAATTGCACCATCTCAATGCAAGATTGTTATGGTGATCCTTCATCATTGCTAGACTCTGATAAACTCGAGCTTGAAGAGTCGATCTTCTTCTTTGGCCTTTGCTTAGATTTCTCTTGGACTTCATCTCGCAATGTGTTCAAGAAATGCACAACTCTTGTGTGAGAGCTTGAAGATAATTCGTCACTACTCGAACGTGACTTGCTTGAGCCAATTGCCTTCGCTCTTCACCTCTGGTTGGAAAGAAGTTGTAAGGGCATTGATCAACTCATTTCGTTGTGGGCATTCCAACATTGGATGCTTTCCACCTCACAAAAGACATATGCCTGACTTAGAGATGTTCTCTTTGGATCCATGTCCCATCGGAGCACCTTTCTTCTTCATGTGTTTCCATTTGGAAGCTTTTGGATATCTCTTCTCCGATGAGTACTTTTTCTTTTTCTCTATCATCTCTGTAGAGAAATATGTGAGTCATTTTGCCTCATTGATTGCACGTGCTAGCTCATGGACATTCTGACGATGCAACTCATGTCGAGCCCATGGTTTTAGACCATCGAGGAAGCATAAAAGTTTATCTTTCTCGAACATGTCTTAAACATTTAGCATCAATGCAAAAAACTGTTTCACATAGCCTCGGATAGTAGAGGTCCGGCAAAGTTGCCGCAACTTTCATCATGACATGAACTTTGTGTTCTGTAGCATGAACTGAGTTCGCAATTCCCTCTTCAAGGCTTCCCAAGGGTCAATGGTACAATGACCTTACTGCATTTTTTCTCACGATGTGCACCACCACAGTTTTGCGTCATCAATGAGATACATCGTCACTAATAATACCTTAGAACCCTCTAATTTGAGTTGGGTCACTCTAAAGTACTGTTCCAAATTGAAGAGAAAGTTTTCTAACTCCTTGGCATCCCAAGCACCCCAGTAGATTTGCGGTTCAGGAGCCCTTAATATTGATGAAGATGGTCATAAGATATTCCTCTGCTCGCATGTGTAACTTGCATGAGTATCAACACTTGAGTCGTTAAGTCCCTTGCCCTTGTAAGTATTGCACAGACTCTCTTATGTCATCCGTCAACCTTTCATCTCAGACCTCTAGTTGATCTGGTCGGGATCCCAACCTAGTTTACAGAAACTCTACCATCTCAAGAAGCTCCCACTTTTGTAGAGATTCATCAACTTTCAATTGACAAGGTCGAGCCGTAGCTCTAACTTGACCACTCTTTCATTGGTGCCTTTATGTCGTTTAGGCTGCCCTTCAACTCTTGCCTCTTCTACATAAGAGAACTCTTACATTGTGGGAGCATCACTACAAAAACCATACTCCACTTAAGCAACTTTGCTAGTTTTCATTCAAGTATCTCTTTGTTTCTTTGGAATGGTCGTGAATTGTTGCTACCCATAATGTACAGTAGTGCTTGTTTTGGCATGCTACCATACCATGACAATTCGGTGTTTGCTTTATCCGCTCTGATATTACCCAATGTTCCCCTAGCACTTTTATCAAACAAAAAATAGGCACACTAAAGATGTTTCATCACCCCTCAGACACCTACCTAAAGCCTCATCAATCTCAGTAGCACTTGAGGGTTTTAAGGTGCTGAGATGACTAACATTTTGTGCTGCTAGATTATCAATTAAAAATTAGCCCATGACACGTACAATCATAAATCTTTTTTATATGATGAAAACAAAAAATAAAAATACTAATAATAAACAAAAAATAAGGCTAACTACAGTATTTTTTACCTCGTACACATTGCCCTAAAGAAAACATGAAAACATGAAAAAAAAAAAAAAAGTAAAAACAAGAATCGAAAATCTTCGTGAACAAACGATAAACACCTTGTCTTATTTTAACACCATGACCGGAAGGTAATAGTCTGTATTGTTTTCAGGTTGGCAGGTTGTTGATTTGATGAAGTTTTAGATTGCATTTCCTTTTCTTATCTTTCTCCATTTCTCGGTCAATTTTATTATTCATGAAAATAAATTCTCATAGGGCTTTAATTTGAGTTGTGGATGCTACTCTAGAAATAGAAATACCCACATTAATAGCACGTTGGGTCGTTGTTCATTCCCAAAGAAAAATTTTGATTCCACTACGTTGTTCATTCCCAATGAAAAAGACTGATTCATACGAAGAAAAAAAAAAAACACGATGAATTGAAATAGAAATATCACTTGATTCGCCGATCCATAATCTAGTATGGCTTCCAGTCCTATGGCATGGCTCGATCAACATAAACAACTCCATAAATTAGTCCCAAATAATTCCATAAAATAAAATTAAGAATTAATTGAGATATCGATGAAATAAAGAAAAAATTAGTCAACGAAAAGAAAACAAGATATGGTAAAGTGTTTTCATGATGTCATCACTATCTTGTACTCTGTTTGTTTATGGTTCGAGGTAAGGTCATGAGTTATTTCTACCAAGAAAGAAATGTTTTCATATTATTATTATCTGACTACATTCTACTCTTTGTTCTAAATAGTAAAATCATTTTATTCTTCGACTCTATCTCTAATTAAAACCTACTCACAATCAACTTAATATTTTTATTTAATAGTACTCCTAGTTAAATTCCAGTCAAAATGAGGGTGACAACAGTCAAGACCTAAGAAAGAGTGGCCATAAGTAGATGACATCATAAAGGCTATGTCACTTACCTCTCTGAGCATATGAAGGCACCAAGTCCCAGCCATCTTACTTCTCTTTCTCCTGCTTTGCTTCTTCTTCTTCTTGGCAGACCAGTCTTCCTTCCCTAAATCCATGGGCAAGCGCAGCTGCAGACTGCAGCAGGAAACCATCCACTGTGAACTCGAAGGTCTCATGCTATCTTCATTCCTCTTCTCGCTTGATATCTCATGAACTTTTTGTCTTTGTTCTGCAGATGTCAGTAGCAAGGAGTGGGAGTTCATCGACATGTCAGAGCAAGAGGAAGACCTCATCAACAGGATGTACAGGCTTGTTGGCGACAGGCAAGCCTTACTACCATCTCCCTCTCTGGCTTTAAGATTCATGTCATTTTCTCTTTCAGAAAACATAGCAAACAAGATTATAGATTCATATCATACTAGTGGACTGCCAAGCATGCCATCTTCTTGCATGTCTTGCATCATCAACAAACACGAATCTCATCATGACAGTGCAGTCATGGTACAAGGCCATCTGTTTGTAAAAGCCATCAAATAAACTTTGGAATTGTCGTAACGAAAGTAGAATAAAAAAGCATCGATAGAGATGATTTATGATGATCACAGTATGTATGTGTCTTTTAGATCCTGAGGGCTCGAGTTCCAGAATCCACCTTTTCGAAGTGAGAGAAGGTGAAACATGAAATGATTCTTGGAAACTCTGCTCTCATTTGAAAAGGTGAAGCAGCAAAAAAGAAGGACGGGAAGGCTGCGAAGCAGCACGGACTTGATACGTCGATGTCCTATCAATCAGGTCTTTAGTAAATCACATCATCCCATTAAATGCCATCTTCTTGAATTCACCTGTACAAACAGGTGGTAGTGACAGTTTCTGTGGGTGATTCAATCCATCTGACCTGCTAACATTAAGACTTTACTACAATAGCAGCAGCAATTTCTTACCCCGCTCTCTGTCTCCGTTTCATAACTTCCTTCTCGGTGAATTCAAAGTTTTATGGCTAATGGCATCAATAATAATTAGCATCCGGAAATACGATTGATGATGATGACGATCATGATCATGATAGAGATAGCAATGATGAGGATGAACATAAACCGATGATGCTGACAACTCTTAAGGTTTTGTACGAAAGTTACAGAACAGTTGACAGATATATGCTGTTAAGAGGGTTCAGTTTAACCTTCGTATAGCTCCCAAGTCCTGCATGAGAAAAGACAACTTACGGATAAACTATCGTGGTTAAAAGTAATTTGCTGCATCACAAGTACAAATAAATTAAAAAGGATGAATTTTCGAAAAGAAAAAAAATATTTTATTATTTTTTTGGAAAAATATCCTATTTTCTTGAATTTCCTAATAGTGTTCTTTTTCTAATGATTTTGATAGTCAGTCCTATACATTTTCTCTCTCTCTTTTTTTTTATAAATCAATTCTTAAAATATTTTTATATTTTGTTATATAGTATTTGTACCATGCTATAGTATTTTTTCGATATTGCTGAAAACACTATACCCGTCCATAGGAGGAGGAGATAGATGACCGAAGGTATTCCAAGTAGCCAAAAAAAAAAAAAAAAGTATTATTAAGAAATTCTGAAAATAGGGGATATTTTTAGAAAAAAGCTTAAAAATAAAGATTTTTCTAAGGAATTTTTCTAACTAAAAACCGTATTAACAAATATGATTGGATAGCAAGAATTAGATCTCGATAAGTGAGCAGAGCAAACAAATTTACTGACGTTGTGGTGCTATGCAGGTGGGGTCTGATAGCCGGTCGAGTCACAGGGAGGAAAGCAGAGGAGATCGAGAGGTTTTGGATCATGAGCCATGGCGAGTACTTTGCGGAGAAGCGGCTTAAGAGGGAGGCAGGTTGTAGTGGCAGAGCAACATCTTGAGATGTCGTTAGTGCAGCTGAGTGTCTTCCTCCACCATTTTCCTCTCTGGTCACCTCTATCCTCCCCCTCCCTCCTCTTCGTTCCCATGGGCTGCAAGAAACAAATGATACCCTAGTCCTTGTACTTGTATGCGAACATACCACTGCAGGACCGAAGTGGATTAACATGCAGACTCTTTTCATAAACACGACTACACTGGCTGACATGGTTGACCTATGAGATCGATGAACGAATTCAAAGGTATCCTTTTTGTTGTTCTACTGAGTTTAATTTAATTAGAGAAATGCTAATGTCCACCAGCTTGCCATCTGTTTCCTCGTATCCTCGATTAGGCTTCACTGCCCCACATGTACGATGCAAACAACAACAAAACAAGAGAAACTAAATTAACCTTACCAAATCATAAGATTGAAGTTTTTCTCAAGCCTACTACTACTATCATTAACAATCGTTATTATTATCCTGAGAAAGTATTAACCCTCCAACTCCCATTTCTATTCAAAATCTAGTCTCAATGTATTATTTAGGATCGACTACATAGAAACCTTAGTTAGAGGCGCAATTCAATTAAAATCCTGATATAATAAGATTTGGTCAACTAAATTAACCTATTTGTTATGCCACTTTGATCTTTTGTTAATAAGAAGGGAGAGAATAATACTTCGACTACTTAGAGTACGCTATGCATAGCAATTGCCGACACTAATCCTGTCGCCAGTGGACGGCCACTCTGTCCACCGTAAAGTAAGTCGGGGCGGTGCGGCCGACGGGTTCTCCTCCCCCCCCTCAGGCACTCACCTATAGCATTATTCTAATACATATGGCTTGCGGTTGCAATTGATGCATGCGTGCAACACGCACGGTCAGTTAAAAGGAAGGCAACAACAAGAACATGTCTGAGAACTAAGGTCTCATCTCGGGACTGTAAACGCATGCCGATCCAAGCCAAGTATGATGAATGGTTCATGGCTGTTTGTGGGGCATTGTTAAGATTGAGAACTACTTGCTTTATGATGGACAGTCCAAGAACAAAAAGAAGCATCTTGTAAACAGCAGTCTGTAACACAAGTCATCTTCTTATTTTCATTAAGATATTTGTTTTTGGCATATTTTAGCACTAACTAAAATGAACACGAGAGAGAAAGTGAACATTCGGATTTATACTTCTTTGGGTCTCTCAGTTGGTCGGTAGGCAGTGAGGAGTTCTACCCCTTTGTTCATACACAAGCAACTCCATAGCTTCTCGTTACATTTTGCAATTATGATATAAGAACAAATAGATATCGAATGCTTCAAATTCTTCCAAAGCTTCAGATAAGAGAACAAACAGTTAAGGGTGAGGAAAGCGCATGCGGCACAAGAACATGCGCCGATGTCGAACGTTTCCAATTCTAATAAAGCATCGGATAGAGAACAAGCAGATGAAGGATGAAGAAAGCGCATGCGTCAGGCATGAGGACAAACAGATATCGAAGGTTTCCATTTCTTCCAAACTAATGGATAAGAGAACAAATAGATAAAAAAGCATGCACCAGACATAAACACAAACAGATATCGGACGTTTCGAATTCTACCAAAGCATCAGATAAAGAGGACAAACAGATAAAGGATAAAGAAAGCGCATGCATCATGCATAAGAACAAACAGGTATATCTCCCAAAGCAACGGATAAGAGAACAAGCAGACGAGGATGAATAAAGCAAGCGCACGGAGCAGACACGAGAACAAACAGATATCGAATGTTTCGAATTCTTCCAAAGCAACAGGATGAGAGAAGAAACAGACAAAGGATGAAGAAAGCGCATGCACCAGGCATAAGAACAAACAGATATCGAATGTCTCGAATTCTTCCAAAGCATCAGATAAGAGAACAAACAGTTAAAGAACAGAAAAACAGATAAAGAACAGAAAGCGCCACCGACAGGTCAAATCAATCAGCTTCAGAATGAGTCTCCAAATAACAAGAAACAATACAAGGGAAGAAACCGAACAGAAGAAGCCCGTGGCCGGAAGTCCTCGTCCCATGGGCCTCCAACCCACCAAGTGTATGTATTTATGCCGTAAAGAAACCAAATATCGAATCGATAAAACCACAAACGAACTTGCTAATCAAACAGCTATCGAGGACTAGGTCATGTTACATACTTGGCTCTTATCGGCCGCTGGAAGCGGTCGGTCTTAAGATCTGAAGTAGTGACGATTCAGAAGGTGCACCTCCACCAAGTTGTTTCCCCCACCTCCTCTTTTGTAGCTGTACGTCTCCCCATATTCCGTGACGAAGCATCTTCTCGCCCCGAGAGCCAAAGAGAAGGATTCAAGGGCAACCCTTCTCTTATAATCTTCCGTCTCTGGTTCTCAATAAGACTTAAGACGACACAGAAAAAAGGCCACGAGAGGTTCGGATCGGATGTATGGACTTGCTCACAGAACCCCTTCAAATTACCAGCCACGACCTACAGCAATGCACTTACTGCTGACGTGTCTTCTGCACACCGGCCACTAAGGGTGAAGCGGGGTCTGAACCTCTTCGCTCATTCGAAGTTAGTTATCAACATTTAACACAGCAAACTATAACAATAATTGCGATAACATAAGAAATTATTTTAAAATTATCATGATAGAACCATATAAAAAATAATAAACAGCATGAAATCAAAGTTTTGAATCATGACATAGATACTGACTTCAACAAACAATTGAATCAATACCTAATACAATTAACTTAATTGATAAAAATCTTATGATCAAATATCATCTTCAGCACTTATCTTAAGAAAATATAAATAATAAATAATAAAATACAAACCAGCATCAACCCATATCATCGGACTGATAATTTACTGATGTACCGATGGACCAGTATATAAGCCTTGAGAGTATCACTCTGAGCCAACTTAAGCTCATTTGTGAACTAAGCATCCAGTAATCAATTTCCCTGTAACCTCCAGCCATGTTTCATAGTACACATTCCATGTAAACAATTGGATAAATAACATCAGACAAACCAAATGGCTGATGCCTGCTTCGCTATCTAGAGAAGCTTTACCCTTTACCATATTTCTAAATTGTTTTTTTCTCACTTAAATCAGCAAGAATCATGACAAAAAAATAGCTGCAAAGGCAAGCCTAAGTTTGAGTGTCCAACAAAAACTAGAAGCTGCAGAACCAAACTCAACACATATGATAGAGTGCAAAATTCCGACAGGCTTTCTTTGTGGCTGACGACATTAGCAATCTTCGGCTTTGGTGACCAACAGGATTTTCTTGTTATCAACCACAAACCGGGAGCTTGAATTGATCTGCAAAAGAAATAAATGAAAAGGTAATGAATTGTCCAAGATGTAGGAATGAAAGAATGGGAATGGCAGATTCTTCCGAAAATTGACCTTGTTCATCAGCATCTCCCGAAGTTGTGCCTCATCTTGAGTCACACCAGACTCCTTGACCATCTTAATGACAATCTTTTGTAATTTCTTTACCTTCATTGTAAGATCTGGATTCTGCAATAGCATGTACATGTTTAAGTGCCAATATCATCCAAAAGTGTAGCATCCTATCAAGTATATAAAGTAACATGGTAAATATTTTACAAAAACAATATTCCGAAAGTAACAGATGAATGACTACACATCATAGAATCAGCACTACTAACAAAAGAACACTGACGTAGTCCATCTATGTGAATTGTGATCCTCAACAAAAATGTGACAGTTCATCAATGCACATACCATCTTGAGGGTAGAAGTGACGAGCTTCTTCCACTTGATTTTGTGCTGGGAAAATTCTTTACCATGGCACTGCTTATCATGATGATCTTCCACATGCTTTTTTTTGTTTGGTCGACCCTCTCCTCCTGTTTCTCTTGCTTGAATCACTTCCCCATTGCTCAAGTCATGCACATTTTTCTCATTATCTTTGGCAAAATCCTCAATTACATCGTTTTTTCTCTTTCTCTTCACCGAACTTTCATTTTCAACTTCTGCAACCAACTTGGCAGTTTCATCCCTAGACTCATCTGCTTTCAGAAAACCATTTGATTCAATGGATTTAGCAGGTGGTTTGCCATCAGCAATCTCTGTATTTGAAGTTGGTTCCACTGTTTGAGTAGATTGTTTCTGGGCCGCATGGAAGGCTCGTGCTTTTGCTCTGTGCTTCTTGCCATCGGCATGGAGTAGCAAAGTCTGCTTGCTGGTAGTATTAGTGTTGCAAAGACTGTAGATGGAAATCCAACAAAAAAAGGACTCTAAATACAGTTTTCAGAAACCAACATTCATGCACCACAATTGTGCCACGTCATTTATCAAGAACCTGCTATTATACAAACAACTTAGCAGAATATCTTCATAGCACATTCTATTTGTGCATTGATGAATTAAACCTATGGATCTTTTTCTAGAAAAAGATAAATGGTATAACCTAATAAATGTAAGATAGTAAGCACTTTCATTTAATATTCCATTATTATCCATCTCTAAGACGAAACAGCTAAATATGATGCTCAATTCTCAACTTAGACAACATAGAAATATCCATGACTGCATATACATACATTGCCAAATTTTGTTGTGATTACAACAAGCACAAATTAGGCTCTGGCTGGACAGAGCTCAAAATGTGAGACACCAAGCACAATTTATATTCTGGCCAGCCATATAGAGCAGCTTATGTTGATTGTTATTTGCAGTGACCATTACACTCATTAGGCCTAATCTTGAGCCTCTATGCTGAAAACCATCCACAACGCAGAAACTTTTCTGTCTATATACCAGACAGGTCAGCGACCATTATCATCCAACTAAAAGCTACGCCTATGCTGATGAAGTTTGATGTTTATCTCATCAAAGGACATGCAGAAGCAGAAATGCATGGAACAATGGATATATATGTATACATATGTGTATACACATATGTATACGTATGTATACATGTGTATATATATACACACATATACACACACACACACTAAACCCTGATGTTCACATTAGAAAACCTAATGCAGCTTGCTTGATCTAACTGGCAAGTTGTGTCCCAGCAAGTAGGGCACAAATCAGCGAATAGTAGATTTGAGTTTTAAACGTGAGCAAGTATCATCCAAGATGGTGATTGCATATTTCCGTATAGTCCTTGTTATCATCACATGTTACCAAAGGATAATCATCACTTCTACATTTGCAAGAGGATCCACTAAGCCACAAGTGTACCAGCTACCTCCTAGCAGTGGCCTACTACTCGTGCAAGATACGGGTGACAATCTGTTATTTATTATAATGTGTGAATAAGATTATCAAAACAGTGGTCATAGCATATTACATTATACAAATGTCTTATCTATCCTTGTTTGGTCTCATATACGCTGATGTCTAACAGTCGTACTCAGCCTCAAACGATACCACTTTAAAGTTAATGATTTGATATCAATGATTTGTAACAAACCAAGTTTCAGCTTCCCAGTGATAATGAAAAGACAACAAGACAATTATTCCCACAAGAGTGCCTTCATTATACAGCTTGTTTTATGTAACAGTTATTGATCGAGCATAATTGCATACCTACAGAACCAAGGGGGACGTGAAGATAAACCAACATTAACATCAACATCTGCATTTGGCTTAGGTTTGTCGGGCTTCTCTTGTGCCTTTTGGGAAGCTTTCCCCTGGTCTTTTGGACCGTATTTCTCCTGAAAGAAATCCTTGTGATGAGCTAAATGCCAACAAGATGAACAAATTTTCACATCTACATTAACAAGGACAATGACAACTGTATTTGAAGAAGAACACAAGTAATTTGTATTGCGAGCCTGCCATTCATCCCAAAGATTACAACTTTCATAACTAAACAAACAAAACAACTATTTAGAATTTGGAAAGTCTAATACAAGGATAATTTTAGCACATATAATACGAACCGCTTCAGATATGCACTGCGTGTGCCTCTGCACGCTCTCTTGGTCGAACGTCTTCCCGCAGTCGATGCACGAAAGCTAGAGATTATTGGCAGCAAAAACCAGATAAGAACAAGAACTCCAAACGACGCATCGATAAAAGGAGAGGGTAAGCGAACACTCGTGATCCGAGCGAGCGACCGACCGACCTTGTAGGCGGAGCAGATGCGGAAGTGATTCAGGAGCTTGGGCTTCTTCAGGTTCTCGCCACAGTCTTCACACTGAAACCAAACCATCCCTTTCCCCGCTCGCTCTGCTCCGTGCTTCCAAGCGGCGGGCCTTCGTGCTCTCCCTCCTCTTCGAGTCCGCTAGGGTTCACCGGTTCGCTCGGGAACGGGGAAACCAGCCAAACCCCGACCCGGTTTAACTCCTCAAATATTCCGCTCAAATTTATAGCCACGCTTAAAATAAAGGCCATTTTTTTATTTTCAGGAAATTATGTATACATATTCTTGCAAAATATTCGGATACCGAATTTATCCCTCCAAATTTGACCCGATCTCTACCACGATTCAAATTTAAGAATTATATTATCATCTTTGACATTCGACCACTAAATTCAACGATGCTAATTTTTCTGGACCCCAATATGAACAAATTATGATAATATATTTAACATTATTATTTAAAAAAATATTATATGAAAGCATTTTCATACATATTTTTTTTTCTCAAACTTGGTTTGAAGGGACAAATTCGATATTTATGTGTTTAACCCCCCGAAAAAAGCTATTTTTACCAAATTAGTATCATAAAGAAATATGGGTTAGGGTTTAGTGTCATGACATCATATTAAGACCTTCAAAGTTTCAATTTAGCAGCCTACATACCCTGCAAGTTTCTAAAACTCCTCTTCTCTTTCTTTGATCTTAATAACTCCAATTAAGATCCCTTTAGTAAATCTAGATCAGCTCTAGTATGCCTTGCCTTACCGCTAAGATCCATCAGGCATGGTTTATAGGTGAAGAACGGGTTACGGTCAGTGCCAGGAACATAAAGGCGCTTTAGTTTGGATTACAGCATCAACTTGACATCGCCTCTACCCACGTTAAATAGCATGATTCTTAGATAGGCAGGAGAAGATAAAATAGGGGCATCCACCTGGGTATATGTATGAGTTCTTGGAAAGTGGAATCTCGAGCAGACAGTTCTATTCTACCTCTTTGAGTCAGGAAATCCACGCTGCGCATGAATCGGCTTTGAGTTCTTCCACTTGGAGGTAGGGAACCTGAAACAGAGGAAGGATGTATCACAACAAGGACGTGGAAGAAAGAAGGCCTAGGAAACTAATCACATCAATAGCACACACCAAGCAGAAGACACTTGAGAGTAATTATGCATGTCATATAAGAAATATAGTGCGCAAACCTGTACAAGTGCAAACTCTGCGGTGCCATGTACCCAATTCTATATTTAGAGGCAAACATTCTACATGTTATCTAATAATATCATCAGTCATCAGGTTCTGGGGCTAGAGAACTTTTCATTACATAGCAGGTTATATTTGATAGAAAGATGAACCTAAACAGTTTCTTCCACAAGAACATTCCGATGTCAAATTAAACCACTTGGGTCACAAAATGATAAGAAGCAACCATCCAAGTTCGTGCCGAAAATATAATTATAATAAATCTTAAACAGAGATTTTTTTTGTTCTGCAAGTAAATTTACTGAAATGAAGTGGAACAGGGAGCATGTGAGAGGAAAGAGTTCACAAGGATGCATCACCAGCAGACTACACTGAAGCCTGCTACTTTGTTGTCGATGGTCAACAAGATCAAAAGATTTACCTGAATAAAAACCAACAAAATTATAATCAATATCCTTCTTAAAGTGGAACTACAAGAAAAGACAATAGATCTTGAGAGAGAACAAACAGCAAGAGCATATCGAGAGTACCTAGCAGAGACTCTTGAACTCAGACGTAGAGATTTGAGTGCCTCTTCCCGAAACAATATGAGCATGCAGAACTAATGTAGCGCACCGTAGGATCTTCCCCCACCTTTGGACTCGACGAAAACTTAGTTTACAATTAGTTTATGAGCCTATCTCAAGAACATGCATTTACAAGATTCTGGCCACCTGCATTAGATATATGAACACTGGCAATGTTCTATAGTATGTATAAGCATACATCCTTTTTAGAGCCCAAAAATAAAGAGATGGGCCAAGTAATATAACCAACTAAATTCAAGTTCTCATGTACATGGTTCTTTTGTGAAGTCCAACCTACCATGTTCTGACTTGCTCTTGAACTTCCGTTGTGCTTTTAGATCCACCACAATGATGGTGATGTTGTCCTTGCTTCCTTTCTGGACAGCAAGTCTCGACAGGCACTCTGCAGCTGCTTGAGCAGCAGGATCAGTTCCTTCACCCCTTTGAGTGGCTGCTGACACTGGACCATTCTTTTTGTGCCAGAGCAAAATCCGCCTGCGGGCTACATCGCACACCTCTTCATTAGACATGACATCCCACAAGCCATCACTAGCTAGAATAAGGCATTCATCCTCTCTTGCTCGTGGGACAATTGTAACTTCCGGTTCTGGAATAATCCATGGTTTCAAGTATCGGTCCCCTGCACACAGCAGATCCATTAATCACTATAATTATGATTTTAATATATGTACACACAAAAAAAGAACATGATGCCAGTTTAGACATAAAAATTAAACAGACTGATGATATTCTCTTAGATCCAGAAACTTAGTAATCTTATGAACTGGGGTTTTGGCAGCCTAAGTACAAGTTTTCTTCAAGTGAAATATGCAATTATAAAATCTGTACATGTTCGCAATATGAATGATATTCATAAAATATTGCATCCTAATTTCGGAACCACAACTCAGGGATCAGTATCAATGTAACCAATCCGGGACCTAATTCATATTAATAATTTTAACTTGTTCAAATGCTGTTCCAAGACACTTCGAGGTCAGCGAAGAAGGAAAACATAACTGAAACTGCAAAAAAGTTTTGCCTATATTTGGAATGCCCCACAAACAATGAACAACCTTAACATGCAATGAACATAAGAACACCAGGTGCCACCTTTCAGCATAGGTAAATATAAAAGTGTTCTGTCTTACGAATCACCAAATGCTAACATTACCAAGAAATTATTCCAAGAGAGATGGGTCTACATAATCGAGGGGAAAAATGCTTCATAGAAACTTGCACATTCTTTGTCACACTCCAGACACAAGAAAGCAGCACATTGGAACATGAGCAAGCAGGGTTTTTTGGTCATGCATAACAAATTGTAACAGGTTTCAGTTATGAGTAAAGAAAACAAATAGGAAAACACAATCTATGAAGCCCAATGTAAAAAATAACAAGAAGGTTCAATAGCCATACATTATTAGTGAGTCGAGGAAGCTTGTGAATATAGCAGGGTACCTTCTTTCCCATGTGAGGTGTCATATTTTCATGACAAAAACATGAGGCCCAAAGGCTCAGATCAAAGCAGAGAATAATACATGAGACACAACACAATACTCACCCTTCATCCACTAGTTTTGATAATCACCAGCTGGTGCTATATCCTTTGCTTTCATACATACCTGCAATCGGCTGTGTTGTTGTAAAAATAAGGAGTTCCAATAGTCTCCCATCAGTATTAAGTTGAGGAAGCTTTAGCTTGTAAGCAAGATAGCTCCCCTTTCCAAGTGAGGTGACTTTTCTAGGGACACAAGCATCCAGCCCATAGGGCAAGTCAAAGGTGGCCTGCCTCAAACACACAGGACACAACACAACTATCGACCCATGTCTCCCAATTTAATCATTATCATAACCAACTGGAAATAGTGCTGTGCTAAGTTAGTTAATTTACTGTCAATCAGGCTTTAAATGAGTTCAGGTAGGCCAGTAGATACCAAAGCCAAAATCATGCTCGAATTCATGTACCTAGATAATAGTTTGTGCAAACCATTACCTACCAGTTGTCACTGTTAATACGAGGTATGATGGTAGCAGGTCGGATCTTCTTACTTTCTTTAGATACCCAAGTCTAACCAACCTATTTAAACCATTTATGTACACCGTAATCGAGTATGGGAAGGGTTTTTGTATCCTTTAATTTGGTTTAGGATGGGTTAATACAGGACTCTAGGTACCCCAGTGACCAAATTGGGTTTGGGTTTTGGTTTCTAGATGATTAGCTTGGGAAAAGTTCATGAGCAACTGATCCGCTGCCTGTAGTGGTGTTTGCAGGTAGATCTTAAGATATACCTGAATAAATTTTTAACCTGTTTATGCACAGCCAGATTGTAGGAGTCCTCATATGTAAATTTTATGTTTAAGAATTTGAGACAAAGAAATTACAGTTTGTTGCTAACTATTACATTTAGAGAGGAAAAATAAAACAACTAGATTAGGTGCCTAGTTGCATACTAAAATACATCTAACAATAAGAAGAGTACATGCCATCTGAAGAGTTCACAAGAAATGAAAAACAGATTATCTATCGGTTCTACACAATCCACAGAAACCAGAAGCACATCACATGTCTCTTTTGTTCATAGCCTGGAAAACGAGTTACCAGTTTACCTGTCAGTAACTCGTGTGCCAATTTAGTACACGGATGAGTTGCTGGTTCCACTATGGCCAGTGTCCCCAACAGTAGCTGCTTGGCTGTTTTTACTTGTAAGTACAAAAACTAGTTAAGATAAATCCAGACATGACTTTATAACCATGATATCTTTGTTCCCACAAGCTCATTCATGCCCTATAAACCAAGGTGACTATTATGATATTGAAGAAAGGAAAATAAATTTCATCCGAGCATAAAGGCGATTATATTTCTATTAGCTAGTCGATGCATGAGGTTTGAGAATGTACATACCTAGTGTTTCACTTAAAAGCTAAAAAAAAAATTAAAATAAGGGATCATTATCGTTATATTACTATTTTGTTGAGAATTCATTCATAGTGGTTATCTAGGTAGTTATCATATTCTAAGTAATTATATATATGTTCTAAGTAGTGACCCATGATCTAGAAGTTATAGGATAGTTCCTACACCTAACTCAATCATGGGTGGCATGACGGAGTGAGGTAATTACCACTATGTCCTATAAATAGGATCATAGTTCATGAAGCAAGGTAGTGTGTGTGCACTTGGGAATATCTTTATTCTGTTTTTTTCGTTTCCTTGCTCCTTCATCCCTAATATTTATGGTATCAGAGCTAAGTTTCAATCTGAACTGGGCATTATGACTTTTAATAGCAATTTCATGTCTCAACCCCTTATTATCATCTTCTCGGAAAAATGCTATGAATTTTGGAATATCAAGATGAAGACTCTATTCAAGTCTCAGAATCTTTGGGACTTAATAAAGAATGAATATGCAGATCCAGATAAAGAAACCGGGCTAAGGGATAATAGAAAGAATGACTCAAAGATATTGTTCTTCATTCAACAAGTTGTACATGAGACAATCTTCTCAAGAATTACAGTAGCGACAATCTCAAAGCAAGCTTGGTTGATACTTTAAAATGAATTTCAAGGCTCATTAAGGGTGATTATGATAAAACTTCAAACCCTTCATCGTGAGTTTAAAATTTTGTTCATAAAAAGCAATAAATCGGTACAAGATTTTTTTCTCAAGTGACTGAAATTGTTAGTCAAATAAAATTTTACGGTGAACATCTTCATGACTATGTAATTATCGTAAAAGTTTTGAAAAGTTTAACTCTGAAATTTGATCATGTTGTTGTTGCAATTGATGAGTCAAAAGATTTATTTATATTTTCATTTGATGAACTAATGGGTTCCTTGCAAGCACATGAAGCAAGGTTAAACAAGTCACTTGGAAAAAGTGAAGAAAAAACATTTCAGGTTAAGGGGAGTTTTCTATTTCAGACAAAAAATCAACAGGAAGAGGACGTGACAGAGGAGGATTTCGTGGTAAATAAAATAGAAGAGGAAGAGGACACTTTGATGGGCATAATGAACAAAAGCAATCAAATTATGATAAAAAAAACTACAAGAGTGAAATTCAATGCCACTATTGTAAAAAGTTTGGTCACATGAAGGCAGATTGTTGGAAAAGAAAAAAACAAGCAAGCTATGTGGAGAAAAATGAAGAAAGTAGTAAGTTGTTTATGTCTCGTTCACAAGTTAATGATATCTCAAATGATATTTATTTTTGGATAGTGGATGTTTTAATCATATATCAGGCATAAAATCAATGTTTAGATATACTGATGAAACTCACAAGTCGAAAGTTAGACTTGGAGATAACAAGTAAATCTAAGTGGAAGGAAAATGAACAATTAAAGTGAAAACAAGTCAAATGAAGGTAAAACATCTTGATAATGTTTTCTTTGTTCTTAATTTATCACATAACTTGTCGAGTGTTGGACAATTAATAGATGACGGATATTCAGTTATATTTTATGATGGTTTATGCACTATTAAAGATAAAAAATATGATTTGATTACAGTAAATATTTGAATGACGCAAAACAAGATATTTCCACTTGATGTTTCAAATATTGAAATGCAAGCTCTTGTTGCAACTCAAAAGAATGAGTCTAATTTATGACATTTAAGTTATTGACACCTTAACATTAAGGGTTTAAGGTTGTTAAATAAAAAAATAATAATTTTTGAATTGCCCAAAATTAATACACTTGATGTATGTGAAAGATGCATTTATGATAAATAAAGTAAGAAACAATTTCCTATTAGAAAAGCATGAAGAGCATCTAATTATCTTGAATTAATTCATACCGACTTATGTGAACCTATAAATACAAAATCACTTGGTGGAAATCGATATTTTCTACTATTTACTGATGATTATAGCCGTATGAGTTGGGTATATTTTCTGGAACTGAAATATGAAATATTTAATAATTTTTGAAAATTCAAGGCACTTGTAGAAAGGCAAAGTGGTAAATACATAAAGACACTTCGGACAGATAGAGGTGGTGAATTTTTATCTAATGAGTTTAATTCTTTTTATGAAGAAAATTGTATTCGTAAAGAATTGACAACACCACATACACTGGAGCAAAATGGTGTAGCTGAACGTAAGAATCGAACTGTAGTTGAAATGGCAAGAAGTGTGCTTAAAGAAAAGCATCTTCCAAATCAGTTTTAGGCAAAAGCAATTGCAACAGTAGTTTATTTGTTGAATATTCACCAATAAAGGTTGTTATGAATCAAACTCCTTTTGAGGCTTGTATGATATGAAGCTTAGTGTAAGTCATCTAAAAACTTTTGGTTGTATTGCTTATGCTTTGGTAAATTCACAAAACCATCACAAGCTTGATGAAAAATCCAAAAAATATATCTTAATTGGTTACTCCTTACAATCAAAAGCATATCAATTGTATAATCATGTTAGTGGCAAAGTTATTATTAACAGAAATGTTGTATTTGATGAAAGGGCAAATTGGACTTGAGAGACCAATGAAGGTAAAACATAAATTCTAAACAATAAGCTCTAAACAAAGCCACAACAGAAATATTTTGTTTTTTCGTTTCCTTGCTCCTCCATCCCCAACATATTTTGCCTACTTTTGTAAGGTAAAGGGTTCTCATAATGTAGGGGTTGCTAACTAAATGTACATGTTTAACTCATGCTAGACTCCAGCTTTAAGCTTTAAACAAGGATACTTGTTCACCCTGACCACAAAAGCGTCATGATATCGGTCATTAATATCTCCCTTAAATACTAAAATGCCTGCAATTTTCACCAATACAAAAATTACAGGGGTGCCCTCTTCTCTCAAATAGACAAAAGTAACTTTTGTTGTTAACTAATAATCTGATATAAAATATATAGAAACTTTGGTAATAGATTCAAAATCATCCATTGCATGGACAAGCTATCGATGGGCTTATTCAACTGTATATCTTTTAAAGCCTACATTTTGTTACCGCTATTCCGATGCATTTTATACAGCAGTAGAATTTAACAAACATGATCATCGACAATTTGGAAATAGACCAAGCCAATTGTTATGGAAAGGTAAACTTATTGAGTTAACTTCATTACCACTGAAACATTTCTAGGAGAGACAGACATACCAATTGAACGTGACATGGCAAGCACACCAAATACACGATATCCATTCCACTGTATGACCTTGCCACCCTGAGCTTCAATCCTTGCATACTCATCTTCCCTGTTAGGCTGAAACATAAAGTAGAATATGGTCTTGTAGTAGAGTAAATTATCAGAAAGATCTAGGAGATCCATACCATTGAAATTTAAATTTTAATCTTACTTTATGATCAACTGATAGAGGTATGGGTTGCTTTCCACGGCAAAGCACTGCCCTCGAATCCCCACAGTTAGCAATGATAATGTGTGATGAGCAAACAACAGCAACCACAGCTGTCGATCCTACAGTCTCCGGAGCAACAGCTTCTATTAGTACGTTAGGGCAAAGCATGTCACCTTCACTTTGTGCTTCAGCTGTGCTTCCCATATTCCCTCTGCTTTCTTTTCCTCCAACCTGATCATCAACTTTCTGGAAGCAATCAACAAATGCTTTCTCCCAGTGTTTCTTCCAATCACTACGACTAGTGCCTCCCAAATGTTTAGCCAAAATTTCCAATTGTTCCATCAACACAAGATGGAGTCGCTCACGACAGTAGTTAGCAACCTACAATATTAGACAACAGGCCATATAAGAGCCCAACAGACTTTACAGTTTCCACACAAGAGCTTCAACAGCATTCAGCAATAGAAGTGAATGTTTTAACCAAAATGAGAGTACCTGGGCACCCCCATGACCATCATAGACCCCAAAGAAGTGCAACGGTATGCGGATTACATCCGGGTCTAGGCCATCCATGGATTGATCACCAATCAGCATCCAAAGTGGGACTTCGAAGAAATAAGGCATCACAACCACAGCATCCTCCATCTCTGGTCGTCGCCCACAAATTGTTATGAATCCCCAAAGTGGCAATCTTTCCATCAAAAACAAGCTCCGCAAATAGCTGCCATCTCCACTCCGACTGCTTTCTGGGTTTCCAAGCTCGATGACAGATGGTGTGGTCACATTCATGCTTACAGGTAGTGGATTGACACCCAGCTCCCACGAAGCTGGCCCTGGTACAGCATTACCATGTACTGTTCCTGCGTCCATGGATGAAGGTGTCCCCATCTCACCAGAAGAGTCAGAAATCGAGAACTCATCAATCGCACAGCTTAAATTGCTGCTGTCGCTAACGACAGAACTAGAGCTTCCGGCGGACATTTCAGGCTCGATGGATGACGGATCCTCCTCATCACTCCCCGGGATCGTGCGGACCTCCAGATCATCCCCGTCTTCCTCCAAAGCCTCCCCCACTGGCGCCATCACCTCAGTTTGCTCAACATCAGCGGCCGAACCAGAACCCGATGGCGGCATGGGATTGGAAGGCAGGTCCTCAGTTTCGGCGCTACGCTTGCGACGAGCACCCTCCACGGGGGAATCGCAGAGCGAACTGCCTACCTGCGGTGGCAAAGCAAGCGCGGAAGGCATCTCATCCATCAACTTCCCCTCTCCCCCTGAGTGCCGTGGTCGCGGTGATGAAGCCAATGACTACGAGAAGCAGCGCGCGTCGACCTCACGAGAAGTCACGCGCACATCCTAACTTTGCTCAAGGTCAACCCCGTCCACCGCGGCCTCGTCGCTCTCGAATCGTCTCCGGCCGAGAAGGTTCACGGGTTTCACAGCTCTGCCTCCCGTGCCCTAAAGACCTCGACAACAACATCCAACCAACCCCTTTGCCTGGATCAGAGGAAGGAAGAAGGAAATCAAGGAAGCCTAGGAATTAGCTTAATCAGCCAACAAGAAAAAGAGAAAACGAAACAAACAAATCAAGGCAGTCTCCCTACTCACTCAGGGCATTCCACAGCACGTAGCAGGCAAAATTGCGAAGATGAAACGGTTTGATGCTATGTAGACATATATGCACCAAATAATCTCACCAAACTGCCAGAAAAAATAGAAAGAATGGGGACGAAGGCGGGTCCAAAATCTAAGGGGAGATTTGGGGCGTCACTGGAAAAATCGAGCAAATGATGGGGGCTTTTCTTTTGCTCCCTCAATCCGAGTTCCATGGATCTGATGGTAGCTCCATTGCCTCCATGATTGCGAGCGGATGAGGAGGAAGGAAAAGGAAGCAAGGAGACGAATCCACTACCCACTCTTTCCGGGAAGCGGAGGGATTACTACACGAGGAGGAGGAAGAACGAGATGGAGCTAAGGGAAGTGGTGTGAGTGGAAGGAGGCACCGCTCTCTGGGAAGATTCCTGGAGAGAGATGAGAGGGAAGGAGCCGGGCGAGGGGGGACAGGTGTTGGGTTTCGACGGGGGTATCACGAGACTCGTGGATTAGCTGCTTCGTCGCCGACGCCCTCCCGACAAAGAGGTGGTCCGGAAGCTCGAGCCCATTGGAGGCACCAATAAGATAGCGATTCGTGGTCGTCCGAACCTGCTTCGTGAAGCGCACCCTTCGACTTCCCATCAGCGGCAGGCACTCACCAACACGTGTCCCATCTGGCGACTTCATGGGGCCCCACGACAAGGTGAGAACTCGCGCGCTCATCCTTCGACACGTGGGTCGCACCGGCACGCCGTGAGTCCCCGCCGTCGGATGCTAGATATTTCCGGACCCTGTGGGCCCCGTCCCTCCTCAGGTCCTTCCCCCCACTTATGCCCAACGCGTGGCCTCGATAATGATAACTACTTAGCCGAATCGGATCCGATGCTCGGCCCGGTCGGACGAACGCGGGTGCGGTCGCTTGCACTCCGCTCCGGTGACCCGAGCCCCGAGGGGGCCGCACTTAACGGCGCTGTCGCGGTTAATGTGGTTATCGGTTGGGACAGCGACGGCGCGTGTCAGCGCACGTGAAACGTAGGTTTTTCGTGAGCTGTCCCGGGGGGAAGCGGCTCTCGTGGTCCAACCGGAACACGCCACGCCACCACACGTCAAGCATCTGACGTCACCGACGAACCCATGACAAAGGGCTGAAAAAGACCCTTCAAACCCCTGAACATTTGAAGCTCTCTTTGACCCAGCTGAATCACCCTGAAAATATTCCGGGGTAGGTACTGAGTCAACCAAGTTCATCAACTTTAAATGCGTCATTTAGTAATACGAGTTGGATTTTGTATGCAATGCTTTAGGTAAAAGAAGGAGAAATATCAGTAAATCCGAACAATTAAAGTATCACTTGAGTCTACTCGTTTCATAATGATGTGTGACATTACATTGATTATTTTGAGGGATCGAAATAGTATAACGTTGTTGCTCGAGTATGAAGCAAACTGGCGTCCAATGAGTATAACGGTTTTTAGATAGCATGCCTAATGTAGTGAATGCGAAGGATCAATCGTTGTTTTGGGACACGTGGGTTGACCATATATCCGGTTATTCGGTGTTGACTATAAGGCCGAAGTATAGGGCTGATGTATCGTCTTCTTTGTTTCGTCGCTGGTCCCTTGCAGGTGCGCAGTTGCAGCCACCGGAGGCCGCCACAGCCGGTAGAGTTCGCGATCAAAGGCATAGATGCTAGACGAGGATAGACTATCGGGCGGTGGTGGCATGAGGGTCGACTGGTCCCCGTCGTCCTCGGCGTCGTCGACAGCCGACGGTGGCTCATGCATTTCTTGTCAAAGGGCTTGGGGCGAAAGAGAACGAGAAGAAACTCGAGGGAGGAGAGGCAGCGAAATGAGGCCGACGAACGTTCCAAGTGTTTAAGTATAGATACATATGAGGATCCGTTCCTTATGGGAGGAAAGTATTTTCTATTATCCGTACGATAATGGGTTATATATATATATATATATATAATATAGGTCAAGTAATTTCTATTTTTATACTATTATATTATATTTATTATTCTATTTTATATTATATATACATAAAATATATACATATTTGAGAGTTAAACTTAATCATTAATTGGACCAATTTTGTGTTTGATTTTTTAACCTATTTTTTTAAATTTTTTTATTAAAAAAATCAAAATTTTAAAATCATAACTTAGATTTGCCTCTTCTATCTCAATTCATAATTTTCATTTTTTAATCTCCTAGTGACAACCTCATCATCATGGTATCTCATAATTACAATCTTATAATCATAAATAATTTTAGTCATTTCAATCATCGTTGATATCAATTATCGTTGACATTACAATCCTTCCTAGGTGTGCTCTCCATGTGATAATCTCTCTATACAACACCTACTTGGTAATGACATTTCTCCTTACATACACTTTATGTGTGACAATCACTAGCCGTTCCACGTACATTATATCTCTAGTATGTTATCTCTTACTTTCTGTGTTTGAATCATACAAAAAAAAAATAAAGTGATTGCTCTATTTGTACAAGATAATGTATCCAAATAATATCTATAATTTTGACTCACAAATCAAATGTCTAATTGTAAGTATATTATGTGAAAATGATCATAACTCTAGCATCTATAGCGATACTAAGTATTATTCCTCCATCTCAAATGGGCTTGATTATTTGTGACACTTGGCAACACTTGTATAAAGAAGAGAAAGATGATTATGAGATAATTAATCTATATTTAACACCTTAAATATTGATTTTGTAGTGATATACAAGACCCTCTTACCAAAAGTTAGAAAGTTCGAAACATCAATCGCTGAAGATGTCAACTAACTGGGAAATACTTTTTAAAGTTGGTATATTGCAATGTCTTATGTTCATATCTCGCTTCTATCAATTACAATTTATAAAAAAAATAATATTATATATTTTTTAAAGTTGTTATTGTTAGATATTTTATTTTATTTTATTTATGTAGATCGAGCATAAAAATTTAAAAAGCGGGGTTAATAAAAAAAATTTTAATTTATAGATTTATTTAGGTGTATTTATGTTCATTTGATTATGATTATATTTGGATATACTTGATTATATTTAAATATTATTATGACATATAAACTTGATAAAAGTAGGATCACTTTGATTAGGCACTTATTTTATTTTGTTCTCACAAAGCCAAAATTTATTGGTATCGTATATTGTTCTGATTACACTGGTTTTTGTATTCACGTGCGAGAAGAACGAAGCAAATTATAACGGGCGAGAAGGTCCCGAAACCCGACCCGTAGTCGCAGGCTCGCAGCCACATCGACCCGATCCGAACTCCACCGCCACGTCGTGCGGTTTTGGTTTGGTCGGGAGAGAGGGGTGGGGAGAGGGAGTGGGAGAGGGAGAGAAGGGGTAGGGGTATGTCGTCGGTGTACGTGCTTGAGCCGCCGACGAAGGGAAAGGTGGTGCTGCAGACGACGGCGGGGCCGCTGGATATCGAGCTGTGGCCGAGGGAGGCGCCCAAGGCCGTACGCAACTTCGTCCAGCTCTGCCTCGAGGGCTACTACGACCGCACCAACTTCCATCGCATCATCAAGGGCTTCCTCGTCCAGGGCGGCGACCCCACCGGCACTGGCACAGGTATGTTTCTACTTGCGCGTGTCTTCTTGTTGTTACTCCTCCTCCTAACCCACTCTTGTAGTCCCATAAACCACTCGATCGGGGTTGATGCTTTATGATTAATTCCATATATCGGATCTCGGTTCATTACTCGTCTCAGAGAGAAAAAAAAGAAGCTGGGAATCGAAATCATATCCAAGAATCTATTTTTGTCCGTCCGAGCACCAACTGGATAGGAATCGATGCTGTACGACCAATTACTTCAAAGGAATAGAAATGAATTTAAAGAATCTATTTTCCTCCTCTCGTGCACTATTAATTATTTTTCGATCGATTTAGGGCTTCCCCTTTGTATGGTTTCAACCAATTGAGGGCTTTCCCTTTGTATGGTCTCAATCGATTTAGGGTTTCCCTTTATACAGTGCATCCTAGTAATCGATCTAGTCATCATTGTATAATGTACATATCCTCTAATTTTGCTTCCATGCCTTCTGTTAATTATTGTGCTCTGTCATCAGTATAGTTTTTTGGTTGGCATTTTTCTCTTACTGGCAGGTGGTGAAAGCATCTATGGGGGACTGTTTGCGGATGAGTTCCATTCTCGCCTTCGATTTAACCACAGGGGCTTGGTTGCGTGCGCAAATGCTGGCACACCTCATTCGAATGGAAGCCAATTCTTCATGACATTAGACCGCTGCGACTGGCTTGATCGGAAGAACACAATTTTCGGGAAGGTGATGGATGTTGTAAATTCCTTTTGATTTTTTTAAAAAAATTATGGCATTTGTGGAACTCACATCAAATAATGGCAGGTCACTGGGGATTCTATATTTAATCTGCTAAGCTTGGGTGATTTTGAAACTGATAAAGATGATCGCCCGGTGCATCCCCCTCCAAAGATTCTTTCTGTTGAGGTACTTTTTAAGTTGTGTTGGTATATTTAGGTCAACCTACAATTTCTTCTCTTTATGGAGATATCCTTTACTCCATTAATTTCTTACATGAAGAAATAATTAGTCAATTTCTTTATTTATTGAGGTGCTGTGGAATCCATTTGATGATATAGTCCCAAGACAACTGCCTGAGAAACCTCAGTCTGATGCCAAGGTTGTTGTTGAGGGACAGGATCAGAAGAAGAAAGCTGTCAAGTACATACTCTCTTGCTTCACTTTTGCTCATTATATAATTCCTCGAGTGCTTTCATATTCTTCATTTACCGCCGTATTCATCTTCGTAAAGATGACTGGTAGCCTCTAGTAAGTTGGACTGATATGTTTGCATCGTGTAGGCAGCTAAACATGCTATCCTTTGGTGAAGAAGTTGAAGAAGACGAAATGGAGGCTGCAAACATAAAGGAAAAAATTAAAAGCATTCATGACGTGTTAGATGATCCTCGTTTCCTCAAAGAAGCAAAACCAGAACCATTGGTGAGTACACACTGGTTAAAATGTATTTCTTTCCTTTGGTCTCGTGCTAAATCTCAATCTGATGTGGTAAACTATTTGATAATGCTGTCTTGAATAAACTGCAAAAAGGCATGTTTTGGCTTTACTAGTTCATCTGTATGGGACTTCTTAGTACCTGGAATTTAGTAATTAATAAACCACTTTTCTTGTTTATCTATGAACAATTCTGTGACAATTCCAAACTCGAGATATATATTCTTGAACACATTCTTTTTCTTCAAGTAATAATCTTCAGCACCAATGTGTTAAAACACCGCGGACCTATCTTCACTTATGTCTGTGACTTGGTCATTTTAAAGTCTAATTATGTGTATCTTTTACATGATTTACTTTTATGCTTGATACAGTCAATGAATAGACAATATAGAAGCACTAAAGCTTTTGCTGGCATGCAGTCTTCCGCAGAAGTAGAAAAGAAAAACGAGATTCGTTTAGCGGTCAGAGAGGCTTTAACCTCCAATAAAGTTGACTCCATCAGAGAACATGAAATGGATGATTTAGATGCTGATGACCATAGTGATGACGATGATGAAGCCAACTTCGATGCCAGAATGCGTTTGCAAATCTTGAGAAAGCGAAGGGAGATGGGTGACGCTGCCACTCATGAGAAGTTACCTACTGGTAATGTGTGCTATCTCACTCGATGTATTTTTATGCATCTGATAAATTACCCACAGTTGCTTATGTCTACATAGACTGGTGAAGACAAGTTTATTAAGTTATTATGTTGATCTTTGATTATTAAAGATTAAGTGAAAATGTTGGCAATCAAAGCAATTAAGTATTTGTTCTGTTCTATGTAAAATTTGTCTTGGAAATATATCTTTTGAAGAATTCATGTAGTAGTCGAGATTTAATTTTAAAAGAGTTCCGTTAGCCGTTTGCTTGACTTTCATCTAGTTGTAGGTTGAGTACCATGTTCTAATTTCAGATACCATCTAATCACTGGTAAAATCCTAAGTCACATGTAGCTTATATGAATTATAGCATACCCTTGTTTTGCTTTCCATATTATCTTGCACTTTTCTGAACGGTAATAAAAGTGATTGGCTGATGTAGAAGAGAGTTTTGGACAGTCAACTCATGAAACCTTTGTAGAAAGAAGAAATTTGTATGCCCAGGAATGTAGACTGTAGTGAACTTTTTTTGATATAAGGATTACAGTTTGACAAGCTTGTATAAGGAGGAAGAATACAGAAAATATGTCGCTTCTCAGTGTTTTCAGTTTTGGTGTCTCCTCTGGTTTCATGCTTGAAGTGGGCTTAGTTGACTAACAATTGTTGTTCTTTCGGTTTCCATTCTGTCTACATGTAACAATTTTTCAAATGTTACAAAATGTATTTTTATGTCTGTATTTGGTGATAAATATTTCTCGTTTTGCGACAGAAAAAACTAGGCAAAAAGACCGTGAAGCATCACCTTCAAGGTATCAGAATCTAATCTGAGATATGTTTAATTAAATTTCACATTCCTGGACATTTCTTTTTTTAATATATCTTGCTATTAGTTTAGCACCTATAAATAACCCATGAATGAAGTTTTTCTGTTTATGTTAAGCTCCCATCAGTCCAAAAGTGATATGCCTGACATACTACTGCAAGTTGGTCTTATTTCTTAATGGTCTATGTTCAATGCTGGTAAGGCTGGTAAGCTTACATCATAATGTGCGTAGATGTACAGTATGGTATGAACCACACTTCAGCTTACTTGCAAAGAGAGAATTTATAATGATAATAAATCTAGTTAAACACTAGAAAATATATTGAGAAAAAGACTATAGTACTGCAATTGAACTAACAGTATATGAACATGACCCTGGGTACCAGCACAAATTAGGCCTCAGTCTAGGTTAATTCTAAATGAAACCTGAATTGCATTTTTTCATTTCTTTGTGTAAATCATTGAATGAGTTGACTTGACACTGAACCTCCAGCTATACCCCTAAAAGTTCACTCATGTCTTCTTGATGCATCCGGTGATGAGCTATGCCAATTGATTTGCTTTGACTGTAGTACTGCAATTGAACTAACAGTATATGAACATGACCCTGGGTACCAGCACAAATTAGGCCTCAGTCTAGGTTAATTCTAAATGAAACCTGAATTGCATTTTTTCATTTCTTTGTGTAAATCATTGAATGAGTTGACTTGACACTGAACCTCCAGCTATATCCCTTAAAGTTCACTCATGTCCTCTTGATGCATCCGGTGATGAGCTATGCCAATTGATTTGCTTTGACTCTAGGATTTAGTGGTGCGGTTTCTTCCTCTCGGTTAGGATTCTCATGGATAGCTTCAGCTTGCTTTTCTTTGCTGTAGTGCACCTTGGTTATTTTATGCATGGAAGGATGGTTAAATTGGTGGAAAAAGGGATATGAACTCAGTTAGCACCATCTAGCTAATTGACTCAACCAATGGAATGTGATGATGAGTTGACTATGATGTGACCTTTAGGCCTCTTTCTATATGGCCATCCATGATTTGTTACCCAATAGGTCCTTATACTTGTGGGTGTTTAATCTTCCACATTTTTTTCCTTATGGATTTATTAGCTCTTGTATCTTCATAATGTCATAATTTATAAAGTCATCAAGGTTTTCATCTGTCTTTTTAAGTCAATGTATTTGCTATGCTTGTGTTTTTGTTGCATGCTTTTTAGAAATTGTTTTTCTGTTTAATATAGGATTCTTTGTGTCAATCAAGTTGTTTGCCATTTCTATAACGTGCATCATAGTAGTTGGACTGTTCATTTTAATGTCATAATAATGATACAACCTTGTTTTCCAAAGATCACTTCATCAGTAACAAGAAATATCTTGCTGTTGGGATTTATTTCCAGCAGAAACCAGCAGAGAACCAGGTTGAAGAATAAGAGAATAGAAGGAATATAGCAGATAACTATATAATAGGCACACTTACTTTTCATCTTATTATCTCTGCTGTAAGCTGATTTCTGCAACCAACGCCAATCAGATGTACAAGTTACAACCATTTTCGAGTGCATGAACTTCTAACATTTGTCAGGCCAATAAATAAAGGAAATAAGGAACTGAAAGGTCCTTTATCCTACTATGTGTCTTATCTCTTATTTTAATGAATTTGAACCCTTCCAGTTCTCTCTGACAAGGGAAGTTAGGTCTGCCTATCATCTGATAGAAGGCCATCAGGCTTCCTTATTCTTAAATTGCTGTGATCCAAGTGTCTTTAGCATTTAATAGAAGAAATTAATGTGGAACCCTATGGAAGTAACAGGACCTAGAAACAATTTCACCTAGAAGTGATGGAATTTTAAACTAGTTCCAAATTAATACCACTGTTCTTACTCTTTTGACCCGACTTTGACTCATTTACTTAACATGATACTATACTAACCTAGACCGCATCACTGATAATTTATGAAAGCAAATTAGTTTAGCAGATCTAACCTACTGGTGTGTTGGTTCCAATTTAGTTCAGGTTCATCAGTTGTGGTGGTATAGAGGCTAGAGATCATAAATATCAGTTTGTTAGTTTCTGAAAATTTTCCTCCTCCACCAAGGCTTATTATTTTATAACTTTCTTGGAAGGGACACACGTCTGGCTGATTATTGAATGAGTGGTTGGTTGTTCTTTGGTTTCCTATGGTCTTAGAGACGATGCTGGGTGAGGACAACATGCTCTTTTTGTTATTTAAAATTGTTTTATCTGTTTTAGTCGAGTCAGCAAAACCAACAAGAAAGGTTGATGGTGTATCGTGGACTGGAGGACCTGCAATGCCTTTTTTTATTTAAGTTTTTGACTTGTGACTTTGTTGCTATTGTTGTTGTTGATCTGTTTTAAATATATCCTTATATTTACAGGAGAAATGACGAAGATACTAAAGGTCAAAATACCAAGGTTGAAAAACTGTCCATGAAGAAAAAGGGTATGGGATCAGAAGCTAGGGCTGAACTTATGGCTAAGGCAGATGCAGATTTGGAGCTACTTAATCATGCTGAACAAGAAAGACAACTGCAGAAGCAGAAGAAGCGACGAAATCAGGGCCGTGAAGAAGATGTATGTACTCACTTGACATGCATGAAACTTCTATTCTGCTATTAAATTCACTACAATTTTTGTTAATAAGCACAATGCCATGCGATTTTGCTGTTCTGGGGAGATTCATGAAGTGTTTGTGAACTTGGATTTATTAATAGTAGCTACTAATTTGCCATTTACTTATTAACAGTTCTTCATGGCTTGATTATTGCTAAGTGGGTTGTGTTTCTACCAGACTCTAGCAAAGCTGCAAAGATTTAAAAAGTGTCTCTCCACAAATCTCTCTGCACCGAGTAGTAATGGTTCTAAGGATAATAACGAGGAAGATGATTCTGGATGGATGGCAACCCAGTTGAAATTCATTCCCGAATCCTCTGAGAAGGTTATTTAGCCACCGCTTGTCTCCCATTTCAGGATTTTTCCGTCCTCCCTTGTCATGATAATTTAGTTTGAGATCTTTCTTTGCAGGATGGCATGACTAGGACCTCTTTCTATATGGCCATCCATGATTTGTTACCCAATAGGTCCTTATACTTGTGGGTGTTTAATCTTCCACATTTTTTTCCTTATGGATTTATCAGCTCTTGTATCTTCATAATGTCATAATTTATAAAGTCATCAAGGTTTTCATCTGTCTTTTTAAGTCAATGTATTTGCTATGCTTGTGTTTTTGTTGCATGCTTTTTAGAAATTGTTTTTCTGTTTAATATAGGATTCTTTGTGTCAATCAAGTTGTTTGCCATTTCTATAACGTGCATCATAGTAGTTGGACTGTTCATTTTAATGTCATAATAATGATACAACCTTGTTTTCCAAAGATCACTTCATCAGTAACAAGAAATATCTTGCTGTTGGGATTTATTTCCAGCAGAAACCAGCAGAGAACCAGGTTGAAGAATAAGAGAATAGAAGGAATATAGCAGATAACTATATAATAGGCACACTTACTTTTCATCTTATTATCTCTGCTGTAAGCTGATTTCTGCAACCAACGCCAATCAGATGTACAAGTTACAACCATTTTCGAGTGCATGAACTTCTAACATTTGTCAGGCCAATAAATAAAGGAAATAAGGAACTGAAATGTCTTATCTCTTATTTGAATGAATTTGAGCCCTTCCAGTTCTCTCTGACAAGGGAAGTTAGGTCTGCCTATCATCTGATAGAAGGTCATCAGGCTTCCTTATTCTTAAATTGCTGTGATCCAAGTGTCTTTAGCATTTAATAGAAGAAATTAATGTGGAACCCTATGGAAGTAACAGGACCTAGAAACAATTTCACCTAGAAGTGATGGAATTTTAAACTAGTTCCAAATTAATACCACTGTTCTTACTCTTTTGACCCGACTTTGACTCATTTACTTAACATGATACTATACTAACCTAGACCGCATCACTGATAATTTATGAAAGCAAATTAGTTTAGCAGATCTAACCTACTGGTGTGTTGGTTCCAATTTAGTTCAGGTTCATCAGTAGTGGTGGTTTAGAGGCTAGAGATCATAAATATCAGTTTGTTGTTTCTGAAAATTTTCCTCCACCAAGGCTTATTATTTTATAACTTTCTTGGAAGGGACACACGTCTGGCTGATTATTGAATGAGTGGTTGGTTGTTCTTTTGTTTCCTATGGTCTTAGAGACGATGCTGGGTGAGGACAACATGCTCTTTTTGTTATTTAAAATTGTTTTATCTGTTTTAGTCGAGTCAGCAAAACCAACAAGAAAGGTTGATGGTGTATCGTGGACTGGAGGACCTGCAATGCCTTTTTTTATTTAAGTTTTTGACTTGTGACTTTGTTGCTATTGTTGTTGTTGATCTGTTTTAAATATATCCTTATATTTACAGGAGAAATGACGAAGATACTAAAGGTCAAAATACCAAGGTTGAAAAACTGTCCATGAAGAAAAAGGGTATGGGATCAGAAGCTAGGGCTGAACTTATGGCTAAGGCAGATGCAGATTTGGAGCTACTTAATCATGCTGAACAAGAAAGACAACTGCAGAAGCAGAAGAAGCGACGAAATCAGGGCCGTGAAGAAGATGTATGTACTCACTTGACATGCATGAAACTTCTATTCTGCTATTAAATTCACTACAATTTTTGTTAATAAGCACAATGCCATGCGATTTTGCTGTTCTGGGGAGATTCATGAAGTGTTTGTGAACTTGGATTTATTAATAGTAGGTACTAATTTGCCATTTACTTATTAACAGTTCTTCATGGCTTGATTATTGCTAAGTGGGTTGTGTTTCTACCAGACTCTAGCAAAGCTGCAAAGATTTAAAAAGTGTCTCTCCACAAATCTCTCTGCACCGAGTAGTAATGGTTCTAAGGATAATAACGAGGAAGATGATTCTGGATGGATGGCAACCCAGTTGAAGTTCATTCCCGAATCCTCTGAGAAGGTTATTTAGCCACCACTTGTCTCCCATTTCAGGATTTTTCCGTCCTCCCTTGTCATGATAATTTAGTTTGAGATCTTTCTTTGCAGGATGGCATGACTAGGAAAGATGATCCAAATGAATATGTTGTGCATGATCCTCTTCTAGAGAAGGGCAAAGAAAAATTTAACAAAATGCAAGCTAAGCTCAAGCGACGGGAGCGAGAGTGGGCTGGCAACTCTCTCACATAATTATTCCGTGAATGAGGTCCAACATAATGCTCTCAGCTTTCTCAATCATTCTTATGTTGAATTGGTTTTGTTGATTGCTGTTATGCTGGTTGTTAACTTTTACACTTGGATTTTTTTGACCAGTCAGTTTGTGTGTTAAGATCTTACCCATATGATCACAAGTAACATGCATATCAAATTGATGTTGTATCAGTGTTTAAGAAACTAAAAGCTGAGCAATATTTAGTTAAATCCATAAAAATATTATTTCTGCTTATATTACTTGATTAGGTTGAGAACACCATTAGAGCAAACTCCCAACATCGAGACATTTGTCTAGCTTTGAACAGCCTTTTGAATTGCCTGTATATATATATATATATATATATATATATATATATATGCTAATTATTTTTGAGGTGGTTGGTTCTCAATATAAAAGTCTGGATTTCATATTCTCTTGGCTGTTGATCATAACTGCATTATCATATACTCCTTAGTCCTAATCAATGTATAACCATATGCTTATCTCCATCGTTCTTGTCCTAATTGATGTATAACCATAGGCTTTTCTCCATCATTCTTGTCTAGGGTTTCTTCCTTTTTCAGTAAGTGATTGCTTATTGACTTCTTAAAGGACTTCCTTTTATTTTTGGTTTTGTATTTAATATTTATTGTCTATCCCATCTTGAAACACGGACCGAGGAAGTTGAAATACAAACCAAGAAAGTCTCGTATGCTTTAGTCGATGGGTGCGGAAATTCTCAAGGTGCAAGAAAGCTAACAGATGAAAAAGGGGTTGGGGGGGAGCCCTCTTACAATGACAACTTCTTTCTTATTATTGATATTTGGTTTTTTTCTCCACCATCATAAGAGTTTGATTTAGTCAATTGGTTTAACTTAATAAACACATTATTCTTTATTTTCGATTCAACACACCAAAAAAACCAAAATTCTTGCTAAAACGCATTCCATGGTAGAATGTGCATTTGTAGGCATTGAATATTTTATTTTTTGCCTATAGAAACTTGAATAAATCTGCTGGAATGTCGTGTATCGCAGGAGAAGACCATCAGTGCCACCTTAGTGGCTGTAGGGTTTCGCTTTGCCGTGGCCGAATATTCCTATTGGAGCTGTGCATTAGTTTATCACTGTATATCACTGCTTAGCACACAGCAAATTGCAACCGGAGTTTCTTCATCGTATGCTTGTTGTGTTGCAGACACCACCACTTTCCTCTGCCAGTCTGCAGACTGCTGTTCTCGATTTGCTTTGTTCTGTTCTCAAAACCAGGGCTGCTGCCTGCTTGTTGGCAAGGACTAGTCTGACGAGTATAGATTTGTGCTAAGATTACAGAACTGTGTAAATACTGAAGTCTTTTGTTCGAATGACCTACTTTTACAAAAATCCCAATTTCCATAAATTATCAAAGACTAATAATTTTGGGGTTTTTATTTTTTGTGAAACAATCTTTAGAATTTTTAGATTTGTGCTAAGATTACAAAACTGTGTAAATACTGAAGTCTTTTGTTCGAATGATCTACTTTTACAAAAATCCCAATTTCCATAAATTATCAAAGACTAATAATTTTGGTTTTTTTTTTTTTGTGAAACGATGTTTAGATTTTTAGATTTTTCCTGTATTATGGGTCATGTTTTTATATTTCCCGTGAATTGTCTCAATTATTTCACAGGAACAAAATTACCCTTATTACAGCTGGTCTTAATTATCTTTAGAAAATGTTATAATTACTAAACCAAGGCATTGCAATTATCTTTAAAAATATTGTAATTAAATTTTAATTAGCTTAAGTTTCTATTGATCTTAACTCTTAATTTTATCATACATTTTTAGGGTTCGTAAAATGATTTCTATAAGAATTTGAGTAGTTATGAATAGAAATATGAGAAATTTCTTTCTTTTTTTTTCTCTCGCTTAGCTTTAAACTTGAATTTATTCATTTTTAAACATAATATATTATTTAGAAAATAATAATAAAGATGAGATATTTGAGGTTTCTCCAAAACAAGAAATATTTAATGTATACTCTTCCTTCTGTGATATCGTTGTATGTCTTTTTAGCCTCGTTCGCGGGAGGCGCCGTGGGATTTTGTGATGTCGTCGTTATTAGTATTCCAAGCTCGTCCGCCCGCCCGCTCGCGGGCGCCAATGCCTCGTCCTGATCGGTCCATCCATCCCCTCTCCCGCCACCTCCGACCGGGCCGACAAGAGGGGCCGCGGACGCGATCAGATGAGTCTCACCGCTACTACGCCCCGCTGCCGTCCCCGGCGACCACTCAAGGTACCTTCCGCTCGTCATCCTCATCTGAAACCACCCTAGATCGACGTATCTGATACCCGTCCTCCGTCTAATTTTTCTTCTGCTTCATTCATCTTAGTATCGTTCGGTTCTTTCTTCATCGGACGGGTGAGGATTTTCCAAGTTCGTAGGATACACAAGTTTATGCAGTTGTGTTACTAAGATTGCTGTTACTGGATGTCGGCTGAGGGCCATGAGCTAGCGCTTTGGAGGCAAATGCTAAATAGGCTACGCTCACCTCAACCACCGTAACTTTCCATTTGGTCACTGTGGATCTGATCTACTTCTTATGGTGGTACTTCTGAATTAGGAGTTTATACTCGAGATTGTCATGATTTCTTTCTAGGAGTCTACTTTTATGTTTCAATGTAATTGTTCTAATGTTCTTTAATTTTTGCTTATTAATACATAAGGGACCTCAGGTTTATATAATGTTTTGTCGCAGGATGTCTTTTTCGATAAGATCCAACTATTTGCATTTCCAGGTTTCAAAATATGCTGCACAAACATAGAGAACATGATAAGACTATTGACAGTTGCAGTAATTCAATCTGCCTTTTTCCCCTATAATCTTTCTTTTCTGAAGGGCTAACTTTGCTAGCATTTGCTTTTAACACTCTTTGTGGCCTTCACATCAGAGCTTTGCATGGGGATGCACTTTTTATGTACATGCTACTATCACTCTTTGCTACATTCATCTTAAGTCTGCATAAAAGTAATTTTACACTGGAAATGATAAAGCAACAAAATTCTGACAAAATCTAATCTATTTCGCTTTCCAGTGCGTGATTAACTACATTGCTGAAGACATCCTCCATAGAGTTACTGGTCACCTCGAAAGCATGAATTGCTACCTGTCTCTTGAGAACTTCTATGGCCTTAAAGATCTCTTGAACTCTTACCACTTGCTTGGGCAGCCGAAATCTTTGGGTCCCAATGACATCATAAATCTTCATGGTGTCTGAACAGAGGCTAGTCACCATATCCTCAATAATGTCCTTGTTGATAGGATCTGCTGATATGGTAAGTTGATACGATCCTCCGTATCTTGTTTTGAGCTGTAATACATAAAGGTACGTGAAAAGATTTCCAATAACCAGCTAGAGTTGTTTTCTTGAACTTTATTGTGACTAAAAAAGGAAATTCATAGGAAAGCACTGGAAAAGGAACGGTTGCATGTAAAATAAGCCTTTTTTTCTTGGCATGATTCTGCAATAAGCAAAGTTGCATATTTTCTAGATTTGCAATTAAAAAAAATTCAAAATGCATTTGCATGAAAATTCCACTTCCGTGGTTTATTTTCTACATTTGGCCCGGTGGTGTGGGTGAAACCTACTCATTTATTGTCAAATATATCCAGAATTGTGTGAACTAATTGAAGCATGAATTCATGGAAAAGGAGAATATTTTAGCTTTATAACTTTGTAAAGAGTTCCAGATGCTTAACAAAGACATTTATATACATTTACTGGTGAAGGAATTGCTTAGTGTTGTGAGGTCTGTGGTAGTATCATTTACCATATAGTGATGAGACCAACAACTCATTTGGTTGCTGAATAAGTTCTGGAAATTAGCTAACTTGCTGGAGTAACTTTGTTGGGTTCTTGGTATTGAACTTTTTTGAGAAGCAATATCATCAGTCATCATGTTCTGATGAGCAATGAACTTGCCTCATATTTTTAGATTTTATAGATATGTCTCGCTCTAAATAGTTGATAACCTGCATGTAGAAGTTCTAGCAGGCATTCATTTGAATCATATTAATCTTGTAGCTCTACAGATGTTGTACTTAATCATAGAACAAGAGATAAATGTCGAGTCATAGGTAATAAGTTTTATCAATCACCTCACTTGAGCTTCCAACACACTGCAATCTGCCATTCACAATGATTGCTAGACGGTCGCAAAGAAACTCTGCCTCATCCATTAAGTGTGCTGCAATTTGAGTTAAGTGAAGGTTAGAAATATCAATCACAGATTTGTCTGCTCAATTTGCATTCATGTGTACAAGTTGTCCTCATCAAGGCCAGTTTTTCATCATAAACTGTTGATGATAGTTCATATTAGAAATCAAAATCTGTAGCTATGGAGGAGCACCTTAAAATTTACATGTTTTATGGATCATATAATAAATAAAGAGTGAAGTGGTTCAAAAATATTATAAATTAGTATGTGGGGCAATTTGGAAAAATAATTAGTTTTGGAATCGTGGCTCTAGCATATGTTCATCAATTGATCATAATTTCTGATGTGCTACCGAGTAAACTAGTTTCCAATGATTAATGCCAATAATACTTGCTCAAATTTACATTAATATCTTTTTGAATGTTGTCTTCCTTGTTTTCACATGCCAGTAGTCAGGGTTCTAAATGAGAATGTGTTCCATGGATTATTGAATAACACATATGCACCCTAAGCATGTTGTTGCATATATCAGTTAATTTCTACTTGTTGTACCCTCATGTTCTTAGTTTAAGTGAACAATTCTCCTGGAAAAAGGACACAAATGCTAAAGCTCTTCCCTGTCTACATATTTGCTGCATTTCAGGCTCTCCAATCTTCCGTAGCTTGTGCTGAGCTCCATCCCTTTGTTGAAACTCAATTTGGCACATAATCATCATCATTCTATATTCTTCTTTGGAGCAATGGATGGTAATGATCAAAGCAGCACAGTGGCTAACTTTTTTTTTCTAGTGCCAATTTTTCATATGAATGGTATCGTGCTGCATATATCTTGAAAAAGATGAAAAATTCTTTAGACTCTTCTCTTATACTCAATCTACAAGGAAATCAGGTTTGGACAAAAGCAACTGGAGTCATTGTTTTGTTTTGCTCTGTAGTTGTGTAGGACTATTACATCATTTCTTTTCTTTTCCCTTAATGGTTAGTTGTTACTAATTGTTCTTGGGCTATTTTTTTTTTTTCTAGTGCCAATTTTTCATATGAATGGTATCATGCTGCATATATCTTGAAAAAGATGAGAAATTCTTTAGACTCCTCTCTTATACTCAGTCTACAGGGAAATCAGGCTTGGACAAAAGCAACTGGAGTCATTGTTTTGTTTTGCTCTGTAGTTGTGTAGGACTATTCCATCTTTTATTTTCTTTTTGTTTTCTTTTCCCCTTAATGGTTAGTTGTTACTAATTGTTCTTGGGTTTATGCTTTTTAAGTCGTCTGGTTTAGGCTTGTTTTCATCCAAAGTATTGGGCCAGTCTAGTGTATTGCTTGGTTTTGACAATTGGTACCACAGCAACTTTGGCTTCCCATGTGAGTTAGCACGTGCCAAGATGTGGACTATCTTGTGCACATTCTAGTCATAGTTTTCTTGGGAGAAACTTATTTTGGAGCCTCAGAGATGATTTTTGATCTGTAGATTTTAGACCCTAACGATGATGTTAGGTCCGAGGGGGAAAGATTGTGATGCCTTGGTTAGTTCCATACTGGTGGCGGATGGTGCATTTTGTTGATAAACAAGGCTGGTGGGGTTTAACACATAATTTAGATAAAAAATCATGCCTACTTCGTCTATATGCCATTGTTTCATGAAATATGGAATGCATAAAAAGATTGAAGCAAATAATCCATTGACCTTAACTTTATCTTTCGTAATTTTCTAATCTAAAGAGACCAGGCAAGATGATTAGCAGATGCATAAGTTTAAGTCTTACCTTAATCGATCATTAAAGGACTAAGGCCTGAATCAAACAACCTCGCTATGTCCTTATCAATTTCTTACTTCTTTTTAGTCCTCTTTGAAATCTCATTGGAGTTGGTAGCTAATCCAGATGCTTTCTTTCCCTATGCTTAACAGTCCGTTTCTTCTCTATGCTCTACACCTAGCTGTGTGCAAGTAACTTTCTAAAGGCTTTGCAGCAAAAAAATCATGGTGATGCATGCTAAATTCAAACTGGAAATGGAATATTGTTATCATTTATCTACTCCTTCAAACCACTTTATTATAAGAATCTAATGCTCTACGAAAGAGAACTTGGAAGTTGGAACAACCAGGACCCTTTGAAATGGAATATAATACTTTATTTTCTTGTAGTTCTGAATTACAAGAACTGATAATCAAGTCCACTAAAAATCTGGAATAATAGACTCTTTAGATGTTACAAAACAATTTTTTGTCTGTAGTTCTGAAGTTGAGGAAGTAAAACTAAAGAGATCGAATCCTAGTTTCAAGTACAATGAAGAAGGCAAAAAAATATGATACAACAGAAATATTTACTTCTCATTTTAATTATTAGATCCAACACAGTCATCGTAGCAAATAGAAACTACTAAAAGGTGCTGATGACATACTTAAAGTCTTCCTAAAGAAGATCTATGTCAGCTTGAAGTAATTTAGGCTGATTTTCTATTGCAATCACATTTAAACAAGATCCAAGTGTACGAACTTACTGGTAAGAATAATAGCCCGATCTCTCTTTGCCAATTTAATGGCGTGCCACAAGTAATTCCTTGAATCTGGGTCCAGACCTGTGGTTGGCTCATCCAAAAGCACAACCTGCGTGGCCAACTGCTTGTGATGTCTTCGTATAATATTTGCCATTAATATTACTTAAGAACATACTGGACAAGAACTAAATAAAAATGGTAAGACTTAATTACTTAGACAAACCTGTGTATCTCCGATAAGGGAAATTGCTACGCTGAGCCGCCGTTTCATGCCCCCACTATATGTTCCTGCAAGGTGATCACCCACATTGCCTTCATAAAGATCCAAGCTTCTGAGTGAATTATCAACTGCCTGTTTGGCCCAATCAAGGTTAGGAATTATCTTTCTGCAAGTAGCAGCTGGTAAGAGAATATTAAAAAGCTTGCAAGCATTTTGATACTGTAGAAGAAGGTATATGCTACAATATGAAGTTGATACTATGATCTTTTTCTTACTTGTTGTAGTTCCAGACCCTTTAGATTTCTTAACCTGCCATAGAACATCAAGTGTTCCCTCCCACTCAAACTATCCCAGAGCAAGCTGCAGTGAAAATGTCAATGCCAGTAAACAATGGATGCTTTACTTTAACATTGTCACAGGAGTAGTTCAATGTCACAGATGATTTTGTATATTAACATGGGCACATCACATTTAACTTATTACTTCAGATGAGGAGCGAATGAGAAAAAAGAAAAATGATGAGGGACTCATACTCCTTTTGTGGGCAGATGCCGATCTTTGCATGAATGTTGTCCATACTTGAACTTATGTCTCTGTTGCTAAGAAATACTCTTCCTGATGTTGGAAGAAGCAGTCCAGTCACCTACAGAGAGGTATACCCAGAATTAGTTACATGTAGATTGCAACATGGAACTTATCACTACCTAAGTTTATGTTAGTAATCAACTTTCAGATATGCACTGTTATTTGATCTGATTGTCAAGTACTTTGATCCAATGCACTGAGGATTTACCTTGCAAAACCAACCTATCAAGAGTGATGATAGCTTTTCCTAAAAAAATTGGGAATCTTGGTAGTGGAAAATTTCTTAGAAAGAGAACAAGAGTATCTGCTGTTCTTTGACATATTATGGTTTCTTTTTGATTAATCAGTTTTTTGGACAAGTCAAGAAAGCTTCTTGAAGGACATCATCAAGACTAGACCTTCTAGGCAAGTACAACAAATCAGATTCAACATTGTTATCAATGAAAATGGCTATCATTCCTTCTAGGATGTATTCTCCATCTCACTATGAGAATTAGCTAGTTAATTTCTCATCTATTGTGTGTGACTATGGTAGTAGTGCATTCTCTTTGTCATGGATGTGAATTACTCACTGAGTTATAGCTTCATTTCCATAACTTTGTTTGTGTGCCATGATCAAGTGAATGTATTTGACAATTTTGAATTGAAGTAGGCATATCACATAGAATTTTCGTAGAAATAAGTGTGGAATGTCGACATGTTTGATCATAGAAGACCTCTGGAATAATCCTATCATGCTGAATTTGATCTTAAAATGTTCTAAAGTATGCTAGGAAATTTGCTTCTTCTGAAACACTGAAGCCCTATAGATAAGTCCTCAGAATATGTACCATTACATTGACCTATGTCCAAATTGTAGCTTGAATGTGGTCAATGAAGCCTTAAGGATTCCTCTATTAAAGAGCCAGAATTATCTTACATGCATATCAATGTTATGTCTTCAGTCTAGGATTTTTCTAATTGATTCTGGTTTCCAATGTCAAAATAGGATCCAAAGTAGGTACCATGTTGATAACGGTGGTCTTCCCTGATCCATTTGGACCAAGCATGCCAAGGCATTCTCCTTTTGCAACTGCTAGGGATAGGCTGTGAACTGCCTGCTTGTTTGGGTTTCCATCCTTTCCCGTATAAACCTTTTCCAAATTACTTAAAATAATAGGATGACCTCTGGTAGATTTTTTCAACAAATTCTCAACTCTGCAGACCTGTCCGGAAAATCACAATATGCTGAAGCATCTAGTAAATGAAATAATCACATCTGAAGGGAGTAATCGTGACAGGGGTTACCTCTTCAAAAATATCAGAGTTCTCTTGATCCACAGTTATAGTTGAACTGGGAATTTTGATTGGCACCGTGGGTTGAATGCTCCTGTTTTTGAAGTTTCTTGTGAAAATTGATGAATATCTGCATGCTCCATTCCTTGCAAGTGCCCGTTGATCAAGGTAATATGATACATAAAGTAGAATCAGCCATTCTAATGCCATGATGACTAAAACTTCTTTTATGCCATTGTCATGTTCGCTCAAATCCTTCCACTGCATACCATAAGTTCCTTGGTAATGACCTCCTAATGCAAATTGTGAGAGCTCATATAGTCCTCGGTACAATGAGAAACCAGGAATTAGCTCCATGATGAATAGCGTCTTTCCTTCAATCACATCCAATGATATCATAACATGGAACTCTGCACTCTCTTATTTCTTTTAATATTTAAAAACTTACTCGAGAAGTCTAGATGCTCAATATAGAATTGGAAAAGGAAGGAACCCAGAAGTCCAGAACCAAACACATAAATGTAGCCTACAACTGAGGATAAGATTTTTATTAAACTATGACTTTTGCAAGTCACTACTGTAATAGATCTAAAAACATGGAGAATATAGACTACCTGCAGCACTGTGGACATTAGAAAATCCAATCCCTGCCAAGAAGGCTAGTACAATCTGTAGGTTTATGTAGAGTCCATAGAATAAGAATTGGATACAGTAGTTATTCAGTCTGAAAATATCTAGGCCTGGAAAGGATGTCCAGCAAGAAAGTGTTGAGTGTATAAAACATTTTCCAAATCCAGGATATTCTTAGACTGGTGATTGACATACCTATGATAGATCCAAAAGTAGCCAACCACAGCATATAAAGAAAAGATATGGACAAAAAGTGGCAGTAAGTGATCACCCAATATGGTCCATCTCCAAGCCCATGTACCTTCATCATAATTCGTATCATGTGCTGCTTGTCATGTACTAGAGAAATCAAGAAGACCTGCATTGTCATCAAAGAGATTGTAAGTGCCATCGGCAAAGTTTGCTATGGAGATAAATACTAAAATTTGCTTTTGTTTTAACTTCAAATTGTGTTTGAAACTTTTTGTTTTTTTCACAATGTATTTCTTGGAGGATTTCTTATAGTTTTCTGTCTATAAGTTAACTTGTTTCTGATGAGATGATGGGTGACTAAGACGAGGACATGGACCAAGTTTGAAAAGATACACTGACAAGTAGCAAACATAGAGGTAAATTTTTGAATTTGGAGGTGTCTAGAAAACCAACCCAGGTTACAATGTGGTTTACGTTGCAAATCTTTCCTTTGAGAACATTGCTAGCATCATGTTTTGTTTATCTACATCTTTATAGGTTGAAGTTGACCATCCCTGCTATCTTTGATGCATCTAGTAATATGTGATGTTACAGAAACAAATATATTGCTGACCAATTTAGTGAAAAAAAAGGCTATGCAACAACCAAAGTTTTTTCCTTATAAAAGAAACATAGAGATTAGTTTTGTTTTGAAAGAACATGAAGTTAGCAAGTGGAACGAACCCAAAGTTTGCTAAAGTTTTACATAATTTGAAAAAAAATAGATGAGAAGAATCCTACTTACAGGTAATAGCAACTGGACCACCCATGAATAAAGAAGTGGACCAAGTAATTCTGACAAGTCCATAGCAATCCTTGTCCCTGCCTTGGGCATTTCTTTGACATAACTAAGAAGAATTCTACTCTTCGAAGACTTAAATTGGCGAAGAAATGCATTTGAGACCTGAATGTTTGGGAAACACGTGGAAACATCTGGTTGAAAAACATTTCAACTGATATGAAAGAAATAGTTGATATTGATTCCCATGGACGTAATTAATAAATCTGTAACTTGAAACTTGATTTAAGTAGTCGTTGTAGTGGAGACAAAATGTTTAACAGAGGATGTTGTTTACTCGGCTAGATGTGTATCTTTTGTTATAAATGTTTTATACCAAAAGGCGGTCCAGTGCACTTCTAAATGTATTATACTGAAAAAAATGTATCATACTGTAAAACATGTATCAATTTTATGTATGAATTAGTTTAAAATTTTTTAGTATGCTTTATGTGACACTATGTTGCATCTTAGGAAACATTTAATATCATAAATCTTGATTATGATGTTAATTAGGATCATCGGTGCATTATTTAGGTGTGATGTGGTATATATACATTACTTCTCAACTGATTATCTTGGTGATGATTTTGAAGTTCTATAGTTTATTCCTATCCAGACAAATATCTTCTCTTTATTTATCTTCTGAGACCTGAACCAAATAAGACACTCTGTTTATGAACAAAAAGGATGTTGAATTTTGAACCTGGACATAAATTATTGTTGGCATACAGCCTTTTTTTTTTCCACATTGTAGTTGCTAACTGATAAACAATCCATTCCTAAGGGGCCATGACTATAAGCATGGAAAGAATATCTTTTTGGATTAATATGTCATCAATAAGAGTTCGTAGTGGTAATATATAAAATGACCGTAAAATTTTATGTGTGTGCTGTTGATAAGGCAGTGGGATGCTAGTCAAGGATGAAACTCCTTGGTGCTGTCAAAATTTCACTAAATTACTCAAATTTAGTAATTCTTTATGAAGTATAATCATGTCTCAAGTGTGCAACCACTTGGTACTCAGACAAACTCAAACCAGTCCCATTCTTCCTTATTACTAGTTTTGTTCAGATGCTTCAGGTTAACATGTTCCCCAAGAAAATTGAGCCATACACTTCTATTTGTTAGCTTGTTTGAAAGCAAGTTATATATCTGCACAAATACTAGATCCATGCATTTATATCTGAGCCTCTTATTTCTTACTTTCAGCATTCCTGACCTCTTTTATTTTCTTTGTCTGTGTGACTTTTCTTTTTTGGAAGTGAGGTGGGGGTGGTTCTAAAAGTTAGCCTTCTTAAAGTAGCCTTATGGTTACAGAGATAGAAGAGGAACAGAGAATCTTAAACATCACATTGTATGATCAAAATCTGAGTCTTTAGGACTGTTATGCATACCATATTCAAGGTTCTTGGTATCCGCAATAGCCGTGGTTTGCCCCGATTGCTATAGGTGGAGTTGTACCACAAATTTACATTGAAATTAATTTTGCTTGTATTCAGGAAATCATAAGCTGCAAGAGAATTCAAGATTTAGAATACCATCATAATCTGCTGATACCTGTTATTACAAACTTAATTTATTTTACTCTGACCTCCAACATATTCGCTGATCTTATGAGCAGGATTTCCTTTCCGATAACCTTGAAATAATTCTTCATTGATGATGGATGAATTTTCACGCCAAAGATATAGGTTTTTTATGCAGTCGACCTCTGCAAAGAAAGAAACTAATATTATGGTTCTTCCAATTTCGTTTCATTAATTCTCCCAAGTAAGGCTACCTGCCTTTTTTATTTTGAACATCACCTATAGTTACTGGAACTGTTAGGTTAAACTTTACTGAGCAGAGAGGTAAAATAAGGTGCACAGGGGATTGAGAGAGTAGACCGCGCTCTACATAGTTATCTGGACCAGGAATGCTGTTTGTTCCCTGAAACATACTTTGGTTAATTGGAACCTTAAGATTTTCGAAAAATAGAGGTTCAGATAAGGAACTGGGATTAGAAAGATCCATACAAGATAAGCTACAGAAACAAAGCTTGAAATATCTTCCTTGTTCTCTGGAATTGAATTTAAGAGTATCCTCTTCACTAGACCTGCAAATAGCATTTTGGTTGCTGATTGTTGCTTCAAAATATGCAAAGTCTTCTAATCTTGTTAGAAATTCAACTGACTTACTTTTTGCAATGGATTCATTTTGTCCAGTGAAGAGTGATGTTGCTGCGCAAGAGAGATCCTTGAAGCACGAGCCATCAGGTAAGCCCCGAAAGTTGTCGGAGGCTGCCCTTACTGCTCTATATTTGGCACTGGGCACCTGCACTAGAGCAGGCCACTCCTGGGGTCTTGGTACTGGGCAAGCAATTGCCTGAATGGAAGTTGAGAACTGCACTCCACATACATCGTGACATGTCCCGGATCCATTTGCATCGATACATTTGCAGCCACAATGGTATCTGGGCTTATCCAGTTCATTGTTCACAACTGATTGGATGGAGATGATTAACAAGCAGAGGAATACCGGGAAGATGGTCAAAATGATGTTCTGCTTGATGTTTCTTCTCTGCACCAAAAAGGGTAAGTTGCCAGTCCTTAGCTACATTACTCCTAAAGATATTGAGAGCTTGTTACCTGATGATAGTACTTCTCACGTATCATTTAGGTAATGTAAAACCTTGTATCATTTTGCTATGTATCCATAATGATCATTGCTAACCAGGGCATTAATATTATCTTTCTCAAAACACACTAGTTTTGACCTGAGATAAGATCTCATTAGCTTCACACCTGTTCAAGTTTGGTAAGGATGCCTGAACAAGTTTCAGGAAGCTAAATTTGTCTGATATATGCTATTCTTTCTCTCCCAAAAAACACATCAATTTTATATTAACCAGCATGGTTCTGCCTAAAGTGGCTTGATGTATCATACATTTTTTCACTCAATTGCACAGAACTTAATCTACAAACAGTGGATTTTGGTTAAACTTCTCTGCCTTTTAGCTATCGGCAGACCACTCTTCCTGGATATTGGTATCATACGTACCGTATATGATGCCTGTGCACTGAAAAATAAACATCTAATTCTCACTGACGATTTCTGACATTGATTAACCTATGTAGAGGAAATTAATCAATGCCTCAGGTTTGCTAGGCTTTAGTATTTGTGATGTATGACATTTAATTCTTCTGTTGCTGTTTCTACTTTCTAAACTTTATACAAGAAAGAAAAGTTTGTAAAAGTTGTGAACCAGGTTTCTTCTCTCTTATATTTGTTAAATGAACAAAAGCCACAGATATCAGGGTTACTGAGAGGAGAAAAAAGATGTGAACATTCAAAACAAGCCACCGCAGCAGTGTCGAAGAGGATGACAGAGCAATGGAAGTACATGGCAATACAAGACAAGAAAACATGGAGAAACAAGGAAGCAGAGCATCATGAAATGTGCACCTGGTAGATCAGGTTCTTCCTCAACAAGGCATCAGCTTGTGTAAGGAAAGATGCAGTGCCGTAGGAAACCATGGAGGGAGAGCACACAAGGTCCGTCCCTGAAACTTATGCTTCTTCTAAACTGCTACCTCTCCTTTAAGATAACTCTTAGGCACAACAAACGGCTATATCCAATTTCACCACACCACCTCAGTTGACTTCTTGATGGTTAATGTATAGCTTAAGGAACAAGTAGTTGCAGGAAGGTGCACTGTCCAAGATTCTACTATAACCTTGACCTGTTGCTAATCCCTTTCTTGCATGATCGATTCCACCTTGGGATCCTACAAGTACACGTGATATGCATATAATTCCTGCCAAAGTCTTCTTCGGCCTAATTATATTAGAGTTAGTCTTCTAGTAGAAGATCTACCTAGGTTGTTGTTCCATGCATGCTACTTGGATAATTTTCCTTGTGTCTCTTTCTTCAGGTCGAGGAGTTCCTCCTCTTGTGGGCTTGTTTTTAGGCTGTTAAATATATTATCTTCTTTGTAGATCATGGTCATGATGAATGCGTGCTGTATGTTCACGTTTTCTTTGCTCGAGAGAAGAACTCATGCTTTCTTTCTGCTAAACTACGCCTTGCCTTTATCACTACGTTAATTGCTGTTCGAAATTTTGCTGCACTATATTTGCGTGATGCCTTGTCTAAGATAACAGACAACCTTTATTGCTCTTGACCGGAGTTAAAGCTTTACGTGACCTGCATGTTAATTTACAGCCCACGCATACAAGTGTTTTCACTGCAGCATACATCACCAGGAAACAGATGCGTCCGTGGAGTGCGTGTGCAAAATTCCAGTCTCTTTCTTTCTGATCGATATGAGTTTTACTTGTTTCTTTTCAGGGAATCCTTTCGTGTCCATGGAGATAACAATGAGATGTCATACATGCACCAAGGTAATTTTTGTGTTTGCCCTAAGCTTCCTCCTAGCTTTACACTCCGTCACTCCTTCACTGCTGCATTGTGTCCATCGTAGATTTCCATTGCGTCCCTACGTTTGGAGTGCTCAAAGCCTTCTCCTGGTCAACACAAGTGCAATTGCCATTAGAATCTGATCTGAGCTTAAGCTCTCGTAATGGTGATGAGTGCAGCACCTGATTGGCAAGAGATGTGGCTCGAAGGTTTCCATTCAAAGTTGGCGGCCCATTGCCGAAGCTGCTGCCGCTGTTGCTGCTGGCGGTGGAGGGAATGCCGCTCCCGCCTCCGCCGCTGAAACTATCTTCATAAGCATGGCCAAGATTCCTCAGCCGGTTCAGCTCCGGTAGCACCACCGTCCCCAGATCTGGCCGGTCCTTCCTCCTCAGCTCCGCGCACTTCAAAGCCAGCTCGGCGAACCCAAGCGCCTCCTCCACCGGCCAGTCCTTCACGGTGGCGTCGAGCATCTCCGTGAAGGATCCCCTCTCGATGGCCCTCTCCACATGATGCGTGAGCCCCATGGGAGGCTTGGCGGTTATGATCTGCAGAAGCATTATGCCGAAGGAGTATATGTCGGATTTGGTACCAAGCATGCCCGTCTGCTGGTACTCCGGGTCGATGTAGCAGAAGGTCCCGGCGGTGGACGTCATCCTGTACTGCGTCACCTGGTTGGCCACCGACGGCGGCACCAGCCGCGCCAGGCCCACGTCGCTGATCTTGCTCACGTAGTTGCGGTCGAGGAGGATGTTGCCCGGCTTGAGGTCCCGATGAACCAGCGGCTCCGGCTTGGCCTGGTGCAGGAAGAGCAGCCCGGTGGCTATCTCTGCAGCGATCTTGAACCGCACGCTCCATGGTATCGGCGGAGTGTTGCCTCGCCGGAAGAGGCGGTCCTCCAGGCTCCCGTTGTCCATGTACTCGTACACCAAGCATCCGTACTCGGAGCAGGCCCCCAGCAGCAGCACCATGTTGGGGTGCCGTATGGAGCTCAGTACCTCAACCTGCAAACAGCTCGATCACCACCAGCAACTTCCGTCGTCGTCATAACAAGGTTAGCGATGGCATATAAACAACCCGTTTTTCCTCTTTCTATGGCTACCTCTTGCTGGAATTGCTTCCTTCCTTGTGCAGCATCAGGCCTCAAGACCTTGATGGCGACGGGCGTGTGGTCCAAACAAGCTCTATACACTGGCCCGTATCCGCCTTCACCGATCTTGAGGTTCGCGGAGAACTGATCGGTGGCGATCTCGATCTCTTCGATGCTGTACTTCCGGTACCGGAGGTCGGTCATGGCCAAGGCATCCAACGCTTTGACCTTCTCCTCTGATTCGCGCTTGGCCTTCATCTCCGCGTTCATCCTCTTTCTCGCCTCCTGCTCCGCAATCCGCTGCGCCGCTTCCGCCATCTCTAGCGCGGCTTTGCATTTGGCTTTCTCCATCTCCGCCAGTGCAAGGGCCATCTCCTCAGCATGCTTTGCTTCCTCCACCCTGCGGGCTTCTTCCACCTTCCATTGGTGAAGCTCTTTCGCCTGCATCACGGCGCCTCGTGAGCTTATTAGCACCGACCGCATCCCTGAGTTGGTCAAGACTTTCACCTTTTGTTTGGCTGAGATGGCTTCCTTGCAGGCTGTACTGTACATCTCCATCGTCTGCTTCAGCTCCAGTTTCAGCCTCCTCATCTCGGCCTCCAAGTCTCGCTGTGCCTACAGTAGCATCGGAAGAAGCTTTCACCAGGGACCAGGCGTTAAAAGATGTGCGCAAGAACAACGATCGGAGCACCTACACCTGAAGTAGGGGAGAGGGAACCCTTGGGGCTGTCCGACGAGGTCGATGAGATCTCCATCGAGCCGAAGTCCATGGACTGGAACCCGGTGCCACCCTGGAAGTCCAGGTCGTCGAAGATCATATCGCGCGAGGCGGATGGCCTCGGCGGGCGGTGAGAAGAGTCGATGCCGTCGAGCAACACGTTGCCGGGTGGTGTTCTGCCTCCCAACAGCGGGCGCTCCCGCGACGGTGTCCTTATATGATCCATGTTCCTCTCGAAGGACCTTCTATCTGGTGTTCCCGGTGCCATTGTCCCTCGATAGCCCGCCCTCGTGAATGGTGTTCTGAAACAGCACGGTATGCCGTTTACCCATCCATGACATGCTTTCATGAACAGGTGATAACGATCAAAACACCGACTTGTCTTACTTGATCGAGTCATCAGGGTCTGCCATCTGAGGGCTAGCCAGAACCGACGGTTGTGGAGGAAGAACACCGGCAAGAGGAGGTGGGCTTTTCGCCGTCCTGACCGTCACCGGCTTCCCCTTCGATATGACGTAAACTGCACAAAACTCCGGCGCCAGCTTACCAATGTTTGTGGGCACATCAGGGTTCCTGAACTTCCTGCAAAGCCAAACCAGAGATTTCTTCTTCTTCTTCTGTTGGAAAACAAATACGAGAGATTCATAGATTGCAGAGGCTACGAAGAAGTGGCGGTACTTCGTCAGTGCATTTCTGCTGGAGGCACCGACAACGATGTTCTGGATGTAGTTTGCGTTGATGTAGTCGATGATGGCCTTCGACACGTCGTTGTCTTCCAGTACGACCTCCGTCATGTGCACCTGAAGGTATGATGATATGCGTCAGCCATACTTATCTATGAACTAAGATCATGTTCGATCGATGCTATTGCAGAACAATGTCGAGGGAAAAGGAGGATAAATTGTGGCTTCCGAGGGCAACTACTACTCACCCCTTTCCGAGCGCAGAATCCCCTGAAGGGGAGAAACAGCTGTGACATCTCGTTCTCCGCTTGTTCTCGGATCGCATCGGAGGTGGTTTCATCTGCAGCGACAACAACCGAGTCATGTACACCAACCAGCTACGTCGACGAAAGGTAAGAGACTGGAATTAGGAGCAAAGGGCGCATGAAGAAGAAGAAGCCGTTCGGGTACATGTTCGTACGCATGAGCAACCAAAGAGGGAGGGGGTACCTACGGTTGAGTGGGGGCTTGGTTTTGACGTGGATGAGGATGACGGCGTAGCTGCCGAGGAGAAGATGGTCGATGGCCCATTTCACCGCCTGCTGGCTGTTCTTGTCTTTGTCGATGGCCACCGCCGTCGACGCAGGCGGGCGGCCACCATCGTCCGCTGCTCCGATGGGCATCTCCTTGCTCGTTCTTTCTTCGTTAAGCCGCGACGACGGCGAAGGAAGCTAAAGGGTGAATAGCAGGAGAGAGGGAGACGGCTTCCGTCCCTTCTCTCTCTTTCCTTGCTCGTTGTTTTGCCCCTCAAACCATAACGAAAGACCTTAAACGAGCATCAAGGGAGACCATAGAAGGCATCTCTCCCGTGTCATTGACGTTGGCCATGCATGGTTGTCCGGTCAACTACATAGTCTCTATTGTCCGCTCTGTCTCTGGTCACGGTCAAAACCGTGACGTGTGTCACAGCCAGCAGGGCTGGCTGACATCGAGGCAGACCTTGGCAACGTCAACGATCCCATCTCCTATTATTTATTATTATCTCCTCTCAGAAATATATTTCCTCTCTTATCTTAGATTATACAAATTATAATTTTATATACATAACGGATGGATGCACCAATCACACAATTAAACCGGTCAGAACAAAAAAATACAGAATTACCATTTTTAAAGATAAATAAACAACATAAAAACACTATATATATATATATATATTTATTTATATAGGGCAAACGTGATATTTCAAAACTGTGCAAGGATAAATGTGTAAAGATACTCCAAAAGTGGGCGGATGCGAGAGTGGGTGTGACGGCGAGTGATCGACCGCCCACGATGCCGCTCGCTCCCCTTCTCGTCCACCGCCATCTTTGCTGCCGCATGCGATCGCTTCGCCGTCTCGGCAGCGGCGGTGGCGTCGGGGGAAACGTCCGACCTCACTTCATCCGCTCCGCCTTTTTAAAGATAAATAAACAACATAAAAACACTATATATATATATATATATTTATTTATATAGGGCAAACGTGATATTTCAAAACTGGGCAAGGATAAATGTGTAAAGATACTCCAAAAGTGGGCGGATGCGAGAGTGGGTGTGACGGCGAGTGATCGACCGCCCACGATGCCGCTCGCTCCCCTTCTCGTCCACCGCCATCTTATCTGCCGCATGCGATCGCTTCGCCGTCTCGGCAGCGGCGGTGGCGTCGGGGGAAACGTCCGACCTCACTTCATCCGCTCCGCCTCGAGCCATCTGAACCCTAATGCAAAGAATCAAAAGTACGAGAGGAACGCCACCAAATATTGGGACGATTTCTATAAGCGCCACCAGGGCAAGGTTCGTCTTCGCCATCTCTCTTGGACAATCCACCGTTGCTCTTAATCGTTGTGCCATTTGATGAAATGTTTTGTTGGAGCAGTTCTTTAAAGATCGCCACTACCTGGAGAAGGATTGGGGACGATATTTCGCTGTAAAGACCGCCGCTACCATTTATTCGACTTTTTTGAGCCGAATTATTCTTCTTGTTAGCTAAGATGGTGGTTCAACTTGTCCTCTCGCAGTCTTCCGGGGAGAGCGGTCAGGCATCTATGGATCCTAAGGTCGTACTAGAGGTAACCCTGGTTATTGCAAACTCTAACGTCGTGCTAGATGTAATCCGATTTATTACGGTTGATTCGGTTCATTTTGGGGATGATTTGTGGCCATCTAGTTTTCATGCTACTTTCTTGGTTGATTTATTCTCCTCCTTTTTCTGCTTTGTTATAAAATATTATGATAGAAGTTTCCACATGGTTTCTCCTCATTGTTGGTGTTGTGTCACAAGGTCAAAATTTTGATTTGTATTAGAATGTAAATAAATCATTTATAATATGGTTATAGTCGGGTTAAAACATGCATATCTTGGCTCACAATGAATAATCTGAAACATTTTTGTTAGTCATCACAGATGTGAGGAGCATCATTGGTCTCTTCTGAAATCTCCATGTGTGTATGAGGAATTGGAAAAATAGAAAAGATATTTCTATTAATATGTAATATATTTTAAGAGAAAAGCTGAAGCTATTTGATTAGGACAAAGTTTGTGAACTAGGATGATTATCACTGCTTGTCTGATGTCACCATTGAGTTCAAGAAAAACAAGTTGCCTTTTCAGTTTTCCCACATTTACGTATGAGAATACATAGGCTGTCGTCCCTCTCGTTTCTCTTTTTTTTTTTCTTTGCTTTATCGGCCATTTTCTGATTGTTTGGTGACTATACCTAGACCTTTATGATTGTGTGTGTATGTTTGCATGTTTTTATTACTTTAATCCCAGATTATTCTGTATGAAAAATTTAGTTATTCAATGGGTGTTTGTGCTAATTGATTTCGATGATTTGCTATAGGTTGGTTGCGGAGTTGGAAACACTCTCTTCCCCCTTCTGGCTGCATTTCCTAATGTTTTTATTCATGCCTGTGATTTTTCACCTCATGCAGTTGCTTTTGTTAAGGTATATATAAAAAAATGAAGTATTGAAAAGGTTCATTTGTTCTGTGTACTTCAATGGATGGTAGCAGTCTAATTTTTTATCTATCATTTTTTTAAATTGTCAGGAAAATGGAGCTTCTGTTTCAGACAGATTGAATGCTTTTATTTGTGATGTGACAAAGGATGATCTTTCCAAGATCATAATGCCATCATCAGTTGATGTTGTTACCATGGTAATTTTTCTCAAAATGGTTCCATGAAATACCAAAAGCTTCATGTCCTGGAGTCAGCCATTCTGGAATATGGTTATCTGCTGCAAATCAGCAATAATGTAGATTTTATTTTTATAAGATAATGTTTGATGCATCTACTGAACTGGCATAAGTTGCGAAAAAAAATGAAAATATTTAAGAGCTAATTCTTAAATTTCTGCTTTGAAAATTCTGAAATTTAGACATATCAGTTGCAGTGTTTTATAGGTTTCATAACCCAGAGAGCATGTGAACAAAATTCTGAAATCTCTAGTTGTTTTCATTTCATGTGAACATATTTGGGGTTGGTTTTTTCAACATGAGATTTTTATGTATTAGATGATCTGAATTGTGACGACTTCTAGGATTGAGGTTTTACCAGCAATAGATGATGTAGATTACATTTATAGGTAGATTGAGGTTGCCCATTGAGTGTATTAAAGCTAGGGTATGTTACAAAGATTAAGATGGTTCTTCTGAGAGATGTACTTCATGGGCTAACAAAAGATTCACTCAATTGGCAGTTTCTAAGATTATTTTGATGAGACTTGGGAGCATCTAGTGGTGATCTGTATTTGCATTCTGACACATCTGATTAATTTAGTGGAAGAGACCACTATTCAAATAGTGCTGGTTATGAAAACCTGTAATTTTGTTTCTTACAAACATTCTGCTTATTAGTGCATTGGATTGCTTTGGGCGGTAGCAGTTGGGACTTGATTTTTAACCTGTCCTAGTGATATATATATATACATATACATATACACAAGGTATGCAATTTCGATGTGTACCGCCCGTACCGGGCGGTACGTACCGGTCCGTCAGGTTACCGGTACGCGGACCGCCCGGTACCGGGCGGTATGACCGGTACAGTGCTACAGTGCTCGGTACACCTGGGGTGTACCGCTCGGTACACCCATACCGTACCGTACCGAGCCCAGGTCGAAACTCCGGTACGGTACGGTTTTGCGGACCTTGCATATACATATACATATACATATACATATACATATACATATACATATACATATATTCATACATATATAGTGCTGAATGAATGAATTCATGTACTTCAATTTTGTAAATTCAAATATTAGCATTTGTAACAATCTCCAACAACCTCCTGTGTGTCAATCATTTCAATTGCCATTCTAACAAGATAATGTCTTTTGCATGCAGAATTTCTTTTTGAATGGTGATTTTAGGCTTGTTACGACTGATGTTTTCCTTCCTTTCTTTACTTTAAATGATTTCTTCAGACTTAACTGTTGTTTTTTCTCACTTATAATTCAGTTGGCTATGTATGTTATTAGATAATCTCACAGTTTACCACTTGACACCTTAGCAGATCTTTATGTTGTCTGCAGTTTCTCCCATGAATATGCCTGCAGTGTTACAGAATGTCAGAACCATTCTTAAAGTGAGTATCCAACCTGATGGTCACAAAGTTTGTTTCTCTCTGCTGATTTTATTTGCTTAACTTTTAGTATCATGTCTTTTACAATCTTCCAGCCAAGTGGCTATGTACTTTTTCGAGACTATGCCCTTGGGGACTTTGCTCAGGTAAGTCTTCTGAGAGTTCTGCTGATTGGTTTGCTAGATCATTGAAGTTTGTTCTTAATACTTGGTATTTGATCATTGCTGAGTAGTGTTTTATCTGTCATCAATGTGTTCTAATAGCTTATATTTTTCTTTGTTGTACTTTTGCATTACTTTTATTAGATAGTTCCACTGCACCTGTTCTTAGATGGAACATTAATTTGAATATATGTTTTCTTTCTTATTTGTGACCTTTTGGCATTGTTAACTATGTGGATCAATTTTCCTACCATGTACCACGATTAGACAAGTAATAAGTCATTAACTGCTTATTGAACAACATCTCGTTTCAAAAGTGTCAAATTCACACTCTCAAGGTGTCATGTGCCAGTTTTGATATTCTACTGGGCCAACATGGTATTGATGTACCAAGGGTATATCGACCCATACCCTTTGGTATTACCTGGATAATAATAAAAATAATGATTTAAAAAGCACTAGACGCTAAAAGACGTCAATGTCCTAACATGCCCGAGGCACTCGCTTGAGGAAAGTGAAACGCTCTGAAATATTAAAATATAAAAAAAATATAATATAATTGATAAATATGATTATATAAATAAAAATATGACATTAAATTAAAAAGATCTACTAAATTGCTTTGTACACTTGCAATTTATCCTGAAATCCTAATAATAATTTTAAATATACAAAGATTAGCAGTGTTAAAATCTAAATAGTATATTATCAATCTAGTAAACAGAGATTACTTTGTACAGTAGTTAACAATCTACTATTAACAATATATTATTTACTGTTAACAGTAGTTAGAGAGGAAAAAGGAACTGATAACAACAGTAAAGGGGGATAAAAGTGTCATTGACAATGGAAAGTGGGGAAGAAGATAGCGGTGATGAAGGAAGTTGTGGACGACAGTAGTAGCGGCGAAGGATTCAGTTTAAGATAGTCGCGACAATGGAGGAAGCTGCGAGCGGCAACGACGGAAACTGCGGACAGCAGTAGCGGAAGCTCCAGAGGGTGTCTGACGGTGGCGGAGGAACATGTGGTCCTCTCCCTCGATGGTGGGAGGAACTGCATACGGAGCGACATCAAAAGAAAGCTACGGGCTCTTGCTAGGCCATCAGACTTGTCTGTTGACGACAGAGGAAGGCTCGGTCCACTGCGTTTGCGGCGGAGGCAACGACAAAAAGCGTCGGCGGTAGAGGCAGAAGTAGTGCTAGGGTTGGCTCGAGGTCGCGCGGGCGTGCAAGGGTGGCTTTTGCGAGTAAGAAGCTGGTTAGTTGGTTCAATCAAACCAACTAACCACTGTTGAATCGAACTAGACTTTAAAGTCTTGTTCAGTTGTTTTATTTGAACCGGGTACTCGCCCGAGGTGCTCGGCACCTGGGTTCAGGTGAGCGCCCAGGCGGCACCTCATTGAAGCACGTCACTTGGTCCACCCTCGAGGCACTCGGGCCCCACCTCGCCCGAGCACCTAGGCAAGCGCCTGGGCGCTATTTAAATCATTGAATAAAAAGATAGTACTAACCTGTTCTGAATTATATGATATGATACCAATGCTTTGCCAAATTGGTCAATACCAATCAGGATGCACTGTGTTGACCAGTATTTGAAATCTTGGTTATTCTTGTATCTAACCATCATGGTGAGAGTTCGTGAACTTTTTTAAAGCGCTTAAACTAGCATCTCATATGTGTCGAAGCTGTTTAATGGCAACTGCATTTGGTATCTGCCAACATTTTAATCTCCTTATTTGCTTAAGCTGATTGTCCTCAAGTGATGTGAACCATATATCTATTATAACTAAACTTTGATGTATATAGAACTCTGAACGCGTGTCATGCCTATGGCCATTGAGTGGGCGAGGCATTTGATGTTTGTTCATCTGATTATTTTAAGACTCCTAACTTGCTTTTTGAAGTTATATTCTGAGCTGTCAAGCACATTAATGTCAATTGTTATACTTGTATCTGTGTTTGTGTTTAGATATTTACATCTTTATCTAGATCAAAATTCAGTCCTAGATATTCCATTTATTTGCTACCAGTGAATTTATCTGTCTCCTTGATCATATTTGCATATGTAATATAACAGCTGGACAATGAATTTTATATGACCCATACTGTGGCCCAAACCTATGGAGCCTAATGTTTTCCTTTTCCTTTATGTTTGGCATCTGCTGTATGCTAAAGGGTAACAATGTGTTAGTTGAGGCCATAATGAAACTGAAGCTCTTAAGGACAAGGACTGCACATGTTAAAAACTAGTTGGTTTTAACTTATAAGTTTTAAGTTCTTAGACTTGGCTAGGAGTTGTCTTCAAGCATGCATTTGTTCGGAAGTTAAGCCCGTGAATAGGAGAGATTTCAGTGCATTGATCAGTCTCACTCCCATATCAGAAGGGGAAGGGTAGTTATGTTATACGAAGCAAGATGAGCTCACCACTAGTAATATGAATTAAGCATCTTGGTTCATATGATTAAGGGTTCATTATATATGGGTAATAAGTAAAGTTAGTCATCCAAGGAAAACCTTAGGCAAAACAGAACTTTTTTATTTGCTTTTTTGCATTCTTTTGAAAACTTCTATTGTAGTTTTCAGTAACGATTTTTACTAATTTTCTGCCTATTGTATATATGCTAATGTTCTTAGAACATTTGTAAATTTTTGTCATAGAGCACCAACTTAGTTCCTGGTTTTGAAACTCAGATCAAACTTGGAAATAAAGGTCGGACGATTAGCGAAAATTTCTATGTCAGAGGTGATGGCACTGTGGGTGATTTGTTCTGAATCTTGTCCAGTTCATCATATATTTACTTCTTTTTATTGGCTATGTCCGCTAATGATATGGTGTAATTATGTCAGTGTTCTTTCTACTTTTCTGAGGACACATTATCAAACTTGTTTGAAAGAAATGGTTTCAACACTCTGGACATCAGTGTATACTGCAGACAGATTGTGAACCGTTCACGGGATATAGTGATGGATCGGTATGGTAAATTATAATTGAGCATTTCCAAGCTTTTTCATATTTGATTTTGTCAATAATCAGGACAGTCATATATCATCTTATGCACTTGCTATCATATAACATCATCTGATCAGTGCTATCATCTTAAGCCGTTATTTGGTTTTGATTGTCATCTGTGTATATTGTCAATAGCACAGAGGATATTACAAGTGCCAGTTTCTGTGACACTGTAGCATAGTCAAGTTCATTTTTACGATGGGAAATTAGCAATAATTATTAAATGATTGGCAGTTTTTATTATTTTTCTTTATTCTCTAGGTTTTGCATTCACCTTCCTAAGTTCATCTCTGTGTGTGTCATCTCTGGTCAAGCATTGAAGAAAGAATTTTTGGAGCAACATGTCCAATTTACTCGAATGCTATTTTTTCAAGTTTTAGTCATAAAGCCTTACCCATGGAATTTATTTACACATTTAGTCTGTTGAAAGGTAGCAAGGAAAGCATGTACAGCTATAATGTGGAAATAAACAGATGAAACTGAACTTTAGGTTACAACAATCTAAAACCCTTATGCTTTGATGTTCTCGGGGGAGAACTAGGATTAGTTCAAGATTGCTTTTGGTTCTTATTTTTTTCCTTTATTAGTAATATTATGCTTATATAAGTTTATAATATTTTTCGATCCAACTTTGAATCAGAAATTGATAAATATTCTCTATGGCTCCATCATTTCTTGTTCTCTTAAGTCAACTAATTGCTTCTAGTTGTGTCATCCTGTCCATTTTTGAATTTTTTTTTTTATCATGGTTGTAGCCTTATATCTAATTCTTACACGTCTATCGATTTTTAATGGCAGGCGCTGGATAAGGGCCACATTTTGCACTAAAGTTTTCTCAAGTGCAAAATGGAACAGGTTTTTTTAAGTATATCAAGGGAGAAAAATCTCAGGTGACAAACATTGAAAACGGACAGGTTTTTTAAGTTTTCTGTGGTATATTGATTGCTTTAGTGCTGGATGATTCTTGCAGACTGCAATGCATGCTTAGGGAATGGATCTTTCAAGAAACATAAGACCTAGTTCGACAGGTTTTGTGGTCAAACTTTGTATGTAGTTCATGAGCTCAAAATTCTGAATTAATTTTTTTTTTTCTTCACTTTGCCCCTGCTGCCCGACAAGAGATTAGTAGTTGGTCGAGATTTAAAGAAGGGAAGTGGCACATGAAGGAAGGTTCTATTAGCTAATTCTGTTATTACTAGTGTTCCTCTTTGCTCCATGCTCACTAGATTCTGAGGGTATGGTGAAAGGATTTAGATGATCCTCCAGGGAATTCTTTTGGAACCTGATATCATCAGTTGGGAGAGGGTTGCTACCCCAAAGGACTTGGGGGACAACCCATCCTTTTGTCCCGGTGAAATTTCTTGCCAACCCCAATGATTAATTACACTGAGGACCTTAGAGGGATTCCTGACAGTTGTAATTTTAATTTTCACAATTAAGTCTGGTTTTACCATTGAATGTGATGGCTCACTGGATTTCAATTCTGATCTTGCAGGAACAGCATATATTATCAAATTCAGCGGAGAGGAGCAGACTTAGCATCTTGTGATTATTATAGAGATGAAACACTACATATGTCATCAATCTTTTTATCCGGCAATTGAAACCCCATCCACAAGATATGGAGGAGCTTTGCTCGAGTGATCTGGCTGTAATTAACTATACCCATCTGGATAGATAGAGAGTATTAACATCTTGGCTCATAAGCTAACTTATACTCACAGAATTATAAATGTTTTTAGCTGTGGGGAGCACATTAATTCTACTCTGTTGTCATCTGACAGTTTCTGGGAGGCCAAACACACTCATTCAGTTCGATCCACTAATTATTGTGTTGACACTAAAACAGAAAAATATTTAATTTCTTGTTTTATTATGTTTGCATCTTTTATTGTCGAGAGGAAACAGTGCTTGCTTTCTTGTCAACGTTCTTATTATGTCCTGTCCTTTTAATATTTATCATAAAAAATCATTTTTAGGATGTTCTAAAAATCATTTTTGGTCGAACTATTGATGATCCATTTGTTCAATGAATAATTATCCAGAAATCAAGATTCGATCGTTCGATCGATTTCCGGTATGGACTCCCTCAACTCGTGGGCTCCACTGTATTCGACGCGTCCTGTGACGTGGACACATTTCCGGAGTCTTCTGAGAGGGGGATGATGTTGACGTCAGCGGCGGATGCACCTGAAGAAGATGATTTGAACTAGGGGGAAATGATAACGAGGGTGTTGCCTTGGGTTCGAATTGTATACGTGCCGAAACCGCATCTCCCTATCGACGTTTTTTGTCTGATGAGCCCTCTCTCCCTCCCTTCCAAATCGAACCAACACCTCAATTTTGCCTGCACTTTGACTCATCCCATCGCCGTTCCCCACAGAAACCCTTCCCCTCGCCTACCCTCGTCCCTCCTCCCACTCACCTTTTCTTCCCAAGAACACTTGGAGGAGGAGGAGGAAGAGGAGGCGAAGTAGCCAGCCCGATTCCATTCTGTGAACCCCATTGTGATTAGGGCTTTCGATGGGGTCGTTTCATCCTTTGCCCTAGTTTGCTGTTCCCGTCAATCTGGTCTTCTTGTTAATATCAATCGTGGCGTGGTGGAATACGGCGGGGAGCTGCAGGGTTTAGAGCATGGCGGAGGCGGCGAAGCTCCGGCGGCCGTTGGTTCCTTGCGTCCGAGACTTCCCTAAAGGGGCCGGTCCTCACGCGGTGTTAATTGAATGGAAGCCTAAGGAGGCCCTGCCGCCTCTTCCTCCGCCCCCACCTGCTCCGGAATCCAAGGAACTTGCCGCCTGTAACGAGGTCGCGGAGCCTGGCGTTTGTGGGGCTCCTGAGGAGGCCCCGGCCGACATAGAGGGGAAGCCTTGCTTGACGGTCGGTACTATGAAACCTCAGGTTGTGGATTCTTCGACGATGGGTTCGGGAAATATTGCAGCCGTTAAAGTGGAGCAAGAAGAGGAACTGGACCAGGGCATGGAGGAGTCTTCTTCTATTCACAACCGTGAATTAGAGCTGCCGGTGCCGTTGTTTTTGGAGAATGGACTTGAACAGTCCAAAGCATCAGTTGCATCTAGAACGGATGAAACACTGAATGCGGACGGTGATCAGGTAAAGCAATGTTCACCGAAGATGTACCCTCCTCCGTCAAGGAAAGCTGTCTCAGCTGTTCGGGATTATCCAATCGGTTGCGGAGTAAATGCTCCCCGTATGAGCGGGGAGGAGGCCTTAAAACTTGCAGCGAATGCTTCATCAAAGGGCAAGAGTCCGATAGAGGAGAAGATGCCTGCTGTGGATCAACAAACAGTGGCCCCAAAAGATTTGGCTACTGTTGAAGTTCCTGCTGACAATAAGGTTGCCAAGGGGATGGAGGAAAGGACTGAGATCAAGAAGATTGAAGAAGAAACTCTCCGGGTAGAAGCTAAGGTTTCCAAGTCTCCCCTTCCCTCTCCCAAGATCAAGAGTTTGGAAGCAGAAAAGCAGTCTCTTTCTGGAGAAAATAGGGAGAAGAAATTACCTATTAGAGCAGCTCCTGATGAAAGGTTGGGTGTGCAGGCAATCAGACAACTTAACAGGGATGCTCAAAGGAGCATGACACCTGATCTTGATAAAGTAGCTGCAAGGGGGGAGAGACTTTCATTGGGGAAGTCAACTGATAAGATGGTGACGAAATATCAAAAGGTTAGTAAAAGTACCAAGAGAAAGTTCTTAGATGTGGCGGTGGATGAAAATGATGCTGGGATTGACCACAATCTGGATGTTGAGAAGCTGGAAGCTCATGGCGAGAGGCTGATCATTCAAGCTCTCATGGCTGCTCTCAGATGTCCATGGAGGCAGGGTTGCAAGTCAGGTAATTCTGGTTCTCGTTCTGTTGCGATGCCAAAACACAAAGTGAAGAGGGAACAAACTACGTTGAACATGCAACTTGCGTTGAAAGAATTGGAGGATGAGGATACTGTGTCTGGTAATTCTAGTTCTCATTCTGTTGTGGTGCATAAACGTAAGGCGAAGAGGGAACAAACCAAGTTGAATATGCAACTAGCCTTGAGGGACGTGGAGGATGAGGATATTCTGTCTCACGATGAAGAAAATGAAAGAGCAATTACAGTTTACCAAGGATCCTATGAGCTGAATGTCATAGACGCTCCTCCCCTTTCAGTTTTTCATGGATCAGGAGAATTGTCCGTCACCATCCCTCCGATTGTTCCTTCTGGATGGAATTATAGTGGTGCTGATAGTCAAGACATATTGGCTCGTCATAAGGTTAGAAGAGCGCTGCGGCTCTTTCAAGTGGTTTGCAGGAAACTATTGCAAACTGAGGAGGCAAAATCAAAGGGGTTAGGCAAGACAAAGAGGGTTGACCTGACTGCAGCTGATATCCTTAAACAAAAAGGTGAATGGGTTAACACTGGTAAGCAGATCATAGGTATTGTTCCTGGCGTTGAAGTTGGAGATGAATTTCATTTCAGGGTGGAGCTCTCCATTGTTGGTCTTCATCGCCCATTTCAAGGAGGCATAGATGCCCTGAAGAAAAATGGTATATACGTTGCAACAAGTATTGTGGCTTCTGGGGGATATAATGATGATATGGATAGCTCAGATGTCTTGATATATTCTGGTTCTGGAGGAAATCCTGCTGGTACAGATAAGCCACCAGAAGACCAAAAGCTTCAGCGTGGAAATCTGGCACTGAAGAACAGTATTGACACAAAGACTCCTGTTCGAGTTATTCATGGAGTTAAGGAGATGAAAGGAGGAAGTTCCCACGATGGAAGGTCCAAACTAGTCTCAACGTTAACTTATGCTGGTTTGTATTTGGTTGAGAAGTACTGGCAGGAGAAAGGGCCTCATGGCTTCTTTGTTTATAAGTTCCAATTAAGAAGAATGCCAGGACAACCAGAACTTGCTCTTCAAGAAGTCAGAAAAACAAAGAGGTCAAAAGTACGAGAAGGTTTGTGCGTGAAGGATATATCAGATGGGAAGGAGAAGATACCAATTTGTGTAATCAACACAATAAATGATGAGCACCCTCCTCCCTTCAAGTACATAACAGAGATCAAATATCCTTCATGGTATGTGAAGAATCCTCCAGAAGGTTGTGATTGTGTGAATGGCTGCTCCGATTCAGGGAGGTGTGCATGTGCTGTGAAGAATGGAGGTGAAATTCCATTCAACTTTAATGGTGCTATTGTGCAAGCAAAACCTCTTCTGTATGAGTGTGGCTCGTCCTGCAAGTGTCCCTCATCATGCCACAACAGGGTGAGCCAACGTGGAATCCAAATACCACTAGAAATTTTCAGGACAAAAACAAGGGGCTGGGGGGTGAGATCCTTATATTCCATTCCATCAGGAAGTTTTATATGCGAGTACATCGGGGAGCTGCTTCAGGATAAAGAAGCTGAAAAGAGGAGTAACGATGAGTATCTCTTTGATATTGGTCATAACTATGAGGATCACTCTCTCTGGGAGGGACTTCCTTCTCTTATTCCAGGCTTGAAGACTAGTTCCCAGCGTGAAACTGTGGACGATGTGGGTTTCACCATTGATGCAGCTGAGTATGGGAATGTGGGAAGATTTATTAATCATAGCTGTTCACCTAACCTCTATGCACAAAATGTTCTTTACGATCATGATGACAAGAGAGCACCACACATAATGCTTTTTGCTGCTGAAAATATTCCTCCATTACAAGAACTGACATATCACTATAACTATTCGTTAGATCAGGTCCGTGATGCAGATGGTAACATAAAACAGAAAGACTGCTATTGTGGGTCTCCTGAATGCACTGGAAGACTTTATTGAGATTGCCTTTTATCAATTGAGTTCAGTCCTAGACTTGTTGTTGTGGTTGGCATCTTTTTGTCATCTTTTTGCTCATGACAAGTTTGTCACTGCCACTGATCATATGGGCCAACTGAATATTGAGATGACTATATTTGTCATGTAATCTGGTGGTTCTGGTATCATATGAAATCCAGCAAAGGTGCAACAGAGGTGCATCTCTCCCATCGCCTTGTTGATCATCTGTCAAACTGACTTGTTATTTCATGTTGTATCAAGTTAATACTAATGATATGTGCCTGTTAGTTGTCTGTAGCCAAACTATTGAATGTAATTAGGCTCACTTGACAGGAATATTTGGGTAAGTGATTTTATCTGGCAGTTGGATTAGTCTTTCAGAAGACTGTATTTTGTACTTTTATTGGTAATATCCATTACAGAAATGAGTAGAGCATGTTTGTTAGCTACCCATATGCATCTTCCTAACATAATTGACATGCTATCTGCAAGCATTAAAGTTCAGATATTGTGAGTTGTCTGTGGATTCTTTCCAATTACTTGGCCTTATCTGAAGAACCATGTTCATCAACTGATGAGGTTTGATATCCTTTCTCACTCCTTCAACCTATGTTTTCTTGGAAACCCCCTCCCGCTTGTTAGTAGCATTCATTATAAAATTCTTTGGCTCATGTAGTTGTATCATAGAATCACACATGGATGTAGATTTAAGCACAAGCATATGGAGATGACATGAAGGAAATTAATGATAATGAGCTATTCCAAAGTGGATATTCTGTAATTTACAACTTTTGGACAATGCTAAATGGTAAATGAAATCGTAAGTGCTTATTCATCAAATTCAATTTGTATGTCAACTAAATACATATCATTGTCATGAAGATGAATGAGAGAGGAAAGGGAGAAATTTTCGGGAACATAAAGCTGGGGATGCTAAAATATGGAAGCGAAATAACTTGTCGATAAGGATGTATAAATAAATTGTTCTAAAGGAACATAATTGATACACTACTCACACAGTATGACTTTGGTGCTGTTACTCTCTGTTATCCTTTTTCAGTCCTTCAAGGTCTTGAGACTTGTGTCTGTTTGGATGCTAGTTCAAGCTACCCTAGAGTCAGTGGTGATAGTTGCAAGTTTGTACTGGCATAGTTTTCAAAATGCATTGTTCAGATTACACTACATGTCCATAATTTTTCTCTGGAGGTTTTGGCTCTTATATTTTCCATTTTTAGTTTTTTTTTTTTTTCGAGGTGACTATGACAGTGAACCACCTCAGCTGCACATCACTAAAGTTGCTCCTTCGTGACATAGGCATTAACGGTCCAAGTCATGTGAACAGCTTGTCGACATGCAAAGATAAGACCATGTACATATGAAGCCCCTAGATCCTGCAGAAGCTTTTGGAACTGGACTGATCATTTTTGGCGTTGAACTTCCGACACCATATGGAATAGAGAGCTGTACTGCAGACACTTAATTTTGAATTACAACTTTCAAGTCTTCTTCTCTTGGGAGAACAAACATATGCCTGATGCGACCCAGAAGCATAACCAAGGTTGGTTTGTTACACCAATTATATGAACTTGGATTTATGCTGTTGTGCATTTTGGGGTTTCCTTGAGCAGCTTTTTAATACTTCGCACTTGGTACCTGTTGCCATTTTTGTGTTGCTCAAAACTATTGCAAGGAGCTTCATGTTATATGTATCTCTATGTGTCTTCCTCCTGCTCTTGATACTGAGTAATGATCATGCTGTTTTCAGTTCAGTTTATGTCGATTTGGTCCTAATTTTACTGTTGGTGTTTGTGGGCATTCATTTTGCAGCTGAGCATAGATGTAAAACTGAATACGTCTGGCTGGTAGCAAAAGATCCTTTGTTCTTCCATTCTATCTCAATGATTGTCTACACAAATTTTCTCGCCTCCTACCTCTTGAGTATAGATCTACAAGCAGTATCATGCTTGTAAAATAACATACATATCCTAATTGTTGCTTTCTCCTTCCCTATATAACAACTAATGCTCATGCTGTTTCTAGTTCATGGTCTAAAAATTACTGTTTTGCAACCGATCACAAATGTAAACCGAATGTGTTTGGGTGGTTACCTAAGATCACCCCACAGCATATTCATCCATTCGATCTCGACGGTTGTCTTTCTTGGCTGCCACCTTTGTCGTGCGCACATACTTATAATGTGCTACTTGGAATTATTATGTGTTTTTCTAGGTGGTTACCTAAGATCACTGCACAGCATATTCATCCATTCGATCTCGATGGTTGTCTTTCTTGTCTGCCACCTTTGTCGTGCGCACATACTTATATGTGCTACTTGGAATTATTATGTGTTTTTCTCCTGCCCTTTAACATGACCAATGCTCTTTCAGTTTAATCAATTTGGTTCTAATTCTACCATTAATGCTTGGTTCATTTTGGAACCAAGAATATATGTAAGCTGCATATATTTTGAGTGGTAGCATAAGATTACTGTTCATCATATTCATCCATTCTGCCTCAGTGATTGCCTGCTTGAATTTTCTTGTCTTGTCTGCTGCTTTATTGTACTTATAAATAAATGCCACTTGGTATATAAATTTGTATATTTGTTGTATGATACATGGAAAATAACATATATTGCCTCTTGAAGCTTGAAACTATATATTGTTTTCTCTTATATGGGGACTTATGTTCCCAATGCCTATTTTCCTATCAAAATCTGTCTCAAATTCGATCCAGGAACACTGGATTGGGTTTTCCATTTCCATGCACACAAAATGTGAAATGAAATAATAAGGGGGAGATGATCACATTAGTTATATTTGGCTTTGATACTCCTGTAAGAACATCATCACCATCACATCTGTAGGGATGATTGGGGATTGACATTGAATCAGATGTACACTTTTTGGTTTGTGTCATTCTTCTGAATAAAATTTAATCTAATCAAATTCAAGTGGGTTGGGTGGATCTGACCATTAAAAAAAAAAAAATGAAATTGGCATGGCTTCATTTTTATCTCATATTAAGAAATTTGTTCGATCCATTTTGATTAGGAAATGCTCAAATCCTACATGCTCACTCTATGGATAATAATAGTACATTGATATCTGTACTTTCTTGCTTTGTTTTGTTCCAATTCAAATCCGATTTAAGTGGATCACATCGATCTGAAAATAAAAGAAAAAAAAGAAAGAGCCAATCGATCTGCTGTCAATCTCGGAGAAGTCGTCGTTCGGGCGCTTGCAGCGGATGCGGCTATGCCTCTTCCTCTCGTTCTCGGCAAATGTGGCGTTCCGACCTCGTCCCGTCGTCTGCTATAAAAAGCCCCTCCGATCCACCCCGTCGCACGCTATCTCTTCCTCGTGGTCTTAAAGAGGGAAGCAGCCGGCAGCCATGTCCATCGTGCAAGGCAGCGGAATGGACCCCTTCGCGCAGGGGGGGCTGTGGGACTCGTCCTCCGCGGCGCCACCGTCGGCTGCGGCGGCGGCGGCGGCTGCCGAGCTCCCCGGCATGCAGGTCGACTGGAAGGAGACGGGGGAGACACGTTATCAAGGCGGACCTGCCGGGAGTGCGGCGGGAGGAGGTGAAGGTGGAGCTGGAGAGCGGAGGCCGGGTGCTCCAGATCAGCGGGGAGCGCCGCCGCGAGGTGCAGGAGACGGGCGACACCTGGCGCCAGGTGGAGCGGAGCAGCGGCAGGTTCATGCGCCGCTTCTCGCTACCGGCAAACGCCAAGGTGGAGGGGGTGAAGGCGTCCATGGAGCACGGGGTGCTCACCGTAGTGGTTCCCAAGGCGGAGGTCAACCAGCCCCGTATCGAGTCCGCCCAGATGTCCGGCTGAAGCTAATCGCTCGACCGTCATGGAAGCTCATGCACCAGTTGGCATCCAAGAAGCTTGGTGTCTTCTTCACTTCCCTTCCATCATAATAAATTTTTATTAGATATTATTATTATTATTATTATTATTATTATTATTATTGTCATGTATTTGTTTGGTTACAGAATGAATTGTGTTAACCACGTGCAATGCACGTGCGTTGGTGTAGACTACATAACTGAAATATAAGTGATTTTAAATAATACAAATATGATTAAATGAAACACATAACTGATCTTAGAGGTTCAAGAATGAATATATATATATATATATATATATATATATATATATATATATTGAATTCCCTTGATTTAACTAAGGATGTTAGGTTTCATAAGAGTACAAAAAACTCAATTATTTAAAATAATTGGTACACCACACTTATCATAGAATAAAAAATCAAACATAAAAATGGATGATACTACAAAATGCAACTTGCATAGCCAATCCATATGCAAAGACAACAGATCTTGTTATCTTGAAAAGAAAGAGAGATCACAAAGCAAAGAGACCTTTTTTTTATAGGGCAATGATAGAACCAAGCATAAGAATGTGAAGGATGGATTATTACAAAAGCAACACAAGTGATCTCATCATCTTAAAAACTAAACGGGGCTACAGGTAGAAAGACTATTTAAACTAAACCCTAGTTAAACTAAACCCAAATAAAGCAACTCGTTTCCTTGTTACCCAGCTGTGAAATATTAATCCAAATAAAGCTGCACAGCAATGGGCAAGGATCTGATTACATAGGCCATGATTCAGCACTGCCAGTGTCATGAGATGGACTTCATGGCGTATCAATCTTCATTCTTTCAGGAGACTCGGTATCTCTGAAATCATCGACTGCCTTTCCAAATGTAGACCTAACATGTTGGCACATAACCATCAGATTCTGAAATCCATCCTTCAGCACATCCTTTGCTGGATCACCTATCCATCCAATCAAAAAATTATTATGTTACGAACACGGCGATCCATTGTTCTGATGGATAATCAGCAACTAGAGCAAGAAACAGTTGGAGCAGAAAGTTGATCATATGATGGCAGGTGACACTCAATTCTTGAAGTTCCTAATTTATTTTGTTGCATCCTGGATAACAACCCCACAATTCAAATATGCAAAATTTGGTAACGATTCAGCTAAGAAATTCTAGATAGCATGCTCACATGATAAAGAACCAAAAATCATTGCATATATAAAACAATGTGTTAGCTGTTGCGTCTATAAACTATGATTCCTGCACGACCCGACCATGGACTAAATGGGTGTACAATCCACAGCAAACTAGAGAAGGCAAGTTTCCACTAAGGTAGCTTATCTACAGCTGACAGTCATAATCACCACCACCAAAAATACTGCTATCTGGGAACCATAAAAAGAAGCTAGTAGCATATACGGTACCAGTAGTCTGAACTCGTATGTTGACCTTGTTCTCTGAAGGATGAGGAATGCTATACCCACAAAATATCACCCTTGGACTGCAAGAACGACAGTTCATATATGTGAGAGAAAAATTCGGTTTTTTTAGATACAATGAACATAAGGAACTAGAAGAAATGGCAACTAATATTTGTCATTATCATCGTTCAAACCTCTTTGCTACAACACTGTATCAATTGCAACACAACTTTGAATTGACAAGTTTTAATAGCAGATTTGATATAATAAAAGGAACGAGCTTCTAAATTTCTTATTGGATCCCTAATTAATGGTATTCATCAAGAAAATATACGTGCCTTCCTTAAAGCTCGAAAACCTCATATGCCAATAACAATAATCCTTAGCCAGTGGATGGTAAACAAGAAACAGTTTTCTGGCAAGGTAGTCTATGTCCAGAAACAGTAAGCATATCAGCTTTGTTAATAAAAGAAGTTTACCGATAAGATCAAATAATTTATCACCAAAATAAAATACAAATTTTCTAAAAACAAGTGTTTCAAAAGGCACAAATAGTTAGTAAATATCCTATAAATCATCAACATCCATGACTACATTTTTCCGGAAATCAGGCTATTTTTAAAATAAATGATACTAAAAGCCAGATTTTTTCAACGAGGAATAAATTATCAGTAAACAATCAAAACCAAACCTTTTTACAAAGCCCAATTATCTATGGTAGTAGGAAAGCATAGAACCATTTTGCTATTTATGAACAAGTATGCGGTGTCATCAAGATTCATACACCAGAAGCCAATTGGAAAGGGTTCCATCATAAACTGAGCAATACATATCAACAGATATGAAAATTTACATGTCATAAAGTAAAACCTATCTGACATGTAGGCATAAATATCAACATGAACAAGTGTTTCTCCACTAGAACTGAGTATCTGCCACAGGCATCAGATGTAAGGACAGAAAAGTGATAATAATCAACATAAATATTGACAAATGTCATCCTACTTCCTTGTCGAAGAACATCTCGAATGTCAACATTAGTAGACAATGAAATGCATCATAGGCTAAACTGATTTCAACGTCTCAAAATCATGCCAATTATGCTCGGATTCTTTTATTATCAGCATTAGTTAATAGCTATACATATACCCTTCTCAAGAGCTCTACCTTCATAAACAGAAGGCAGCGATTCAAATCAAGCCTGACTCGGTTGAGTCCACAACAACGATTAACTAGAGAAAAACAACCATCTGTTTGCAAAAATACCGTAAACATACACGAAGTTGATTGGACAAGAGAGTACTCACTCTTGATTTAGTGTGTATCTGACAGAGTTCGCTAACGTATGGTCCTCATCCATCAAGGAAAACGTCGAGGAGCTCGAATCTGTCGCAGAGCCATGCTCCATAGCAAACTACAAGGCATGCGTAAAACAAAAATTAGATTAACCGATCCAAACTGACAAGCACATAGTGTTTTCCCTACTTAATATTTGCTATCGATCACGGAACATCAACAACAAAAACCTAACAACCAGATGAAATTATTTGGACAACGTGAGCAATCAAAAGCAAAAAACGAACTATCGACAAAAAAAGAAACATTAAAAGGTGTTATTGTGAGAGTGGCGTGGAAAGAGGAAGTGACGAACAGAGACGAAGCTCTGGCGCACAGAGAGAGAGAGAGAGAACCTCCTTTTCGCGGTGCTCGGAGGGCTATGGCGTGCAGCGACGAAGAGCGAGGGAGGAAGGTCAGGGAGCGGCGTGTGGTCGAGGTTCGAGGGGGAAGAATCAACAAAGCGACGCCCTAATATGCATCGCGGATCATAGAATCCGTGTCAAATTCAATTACTATATAATATGATTTTAGATTATCAGTTAAACCAGAATAATTAAATAATTAAATATATGATAAATTCTTCAAAAAAAATCTTTTAACGGTTTTTGACGTAAGAGTACGTAAGCATAAAAAAATTTCTAAAAATATATTTTTAAAATGTTCATTTTACCTCTTATCCATCACCATCCTTTGTTGGCTATCGTAGTTTTTTACTTTATGCTTGGTCGCCTTATGCTTAGCACTTTTGTTCATCGATCACCCTTCTCTCTTATTAGCTACCTATGCCCTTTTCGAGCGGGTTGTAACATCGATCGCCTCTTTCCTTTTTCTTGGTCATCTACTTCTCCATGAGCTGACAATATCAATCATTTTCTCCAATCTCTTGATCACTTAGGTCTTTACATGTGAATCGATAAATAATACCTACTAGATGAGGGCCGATGGGTTGGGTGGTCAGGCACAACTAAGGTTGGGATCGCACTATAGGTGAATTTTTTTTTAAAATTATAAGAACAAAATGATCATTTTATAGAAAGTGAGAATTTTTTTTGAGTTTGGGACACCCCTAGGAGAAAAATGCAAAGTTAGAGATTTTCTATTCAATTCACCCTTGAAAATATATTTTTTACTTTGAATTTTAATAATAAATAATTTAGTAATTCAAAAATTTTGATTACATCAAACCAATAATATGGGTATGTTAGGTGGGGCCCACATCAAAAACTCTGTTACCGGACCCAGGTTATCGGGTCGGATGTCCAAACGCTACTTACACTACCGCATCATATAGGTTCTGTTCCCCCCCTTCTTTGATCGTCCACTTGAATCTTGATTGATCAGATGAGCATTTATAATCTGAATCTTGAATCGTTCTGACCTCCAAGAAGGGTGTTTATCTTTAGCAGTCCAAGCATCATGAGAATGCTTTGTCGATAGCACCTCCAGGCTGTGGCCACTGGGCATCACAAAGAGATTGCACCCGCAGTGCAATGCACCATGCATGATACAATAGAACATAAACAGAAACGAGTTCTCTGCTCATGCCAGATCCACTAGGGAAAGTGAACATGAGAGCTTACGAGATTATACATATCTCAGAAACATACAATCCATATGGCTGAAACATTAATCAAGTTCCATACAAGACAATAAATAAAACATTAAGACTTGGATCTTCCAGGAAGAGTAACAAAAGGATACATACTCTGCAAATAACACTGATCTGCAAACAAAAGGAAACATTCCATGTTACCTGTAATGTTGCAGTTGGTGCCAAACCGGCACGGTGACTCCGGTCTCGTGGATGCACATAAAAATATGCTGTGATCAATCGTACAAGAATACTTCGGAAAAAAGAATCCATAGTAAAATTTTCATAATGTTCCGATATCACAATAACCGAGATCACCCAGATGGGCAAACCTCATAATCCTTATTGCATTCTGGCACAAATGTTAATCCAAATGACTGGCTAACACAGCCCGAGAATCTGACAAGCCTTGACAATTGTGTATGACTAGAAATTATTTCAAGAAAAATAGCAACATCAGAATTTGACAATTGAAGCATCTGGCCAGTGCAGAACTCGTTTGGATACAAGCAACTGCTACTTCACTGGAAGCATAGCAGTACCCAAACAGGTCTATCAATTATGGCTTACACGGAATTGATCCAAGGCAATACCTTCCAAACTCACTGCAAAAGTATCAGTTTATGAAGAATTTGCACAATAACAGAGAAACAGTGCTAGGATAGCTACATCCATGCTAAGGTGAAGTACAACAACATCATAAAGGATTTAAGAAAGATGAGGTTCTTAAATCATAGGAATAGATTTTGCTCGAATAAACTGCTTCAGGAGAGCCTTCTCCTCATCAAGTTTCTTCTTCTCAGCCCAATCACCGGGCTTCACTTTCCTCTTCTCTTCCAGAATCCACTGGAAGAGTTCCCGCTGCTCTTGTTCTGCTATAGGAGGCAGAACCTTTAAGGGTGCTGGAATAGGTCCAACAACTTGTTCCTTATCAGGAATCACAGGTTTGATGATAGCTACTGGAGAAGCAGGAACCTCTCCCACAGCTTCCTCATCCTTCTCAGTTGACTCTTTCTTTGAGGTCCTAAGAAGGACATATGCTGCAAATAGAGGATTGTTAAATTGAGGATGATAACCATGCATTATAAATATGAATATTTGATCTTATGAAAAAACGATTGTTGCAAAGACGAATTCGTAGCTGTTAAGGAGTAACATCTGCAATTGAACAATAATACCTCCAGAAATCAACTCCCAGATTAGTTAGTCCAAATGAAAAGATCATATTTAGATATGAAGCCATTTATAGCCGGTAAATATCTGGACATTTACAAGTTAAAATGGACATGAAGCAGATTGCCAGTTGTTACTTCCACAGTTACTTTATGTAACAAGCGTTAAGTCAAATAAGGCTGGTTGAATCTGAGGGCAACAATTTACAAGTAAGATATTTAAAATTGAAACAACTTTTGAGATTGAACAGTAACGAAGTGGGTATTTTATAAATGCAACAACAACAGTCAAGCTTCAAAAGAAACATTTAAAGTGTTGTGAAAGCAGTCATCTTATGGTTTGTGCATGGCATAATTAGCAATTGCTGCTACACTCTGCAAGATCCAAAAAAGCAGGCAACAAAAGAATATGAGATGATGTTATTTCACAGGTCTATTTTGTTAGGAGATAGGTGTGCTACTTCAATTAGGACATGAAAGGAGAATGCTTGGCCAATTGCTACAATGGGAAAAATGGACTGCATCCTTTCTCATGATTCGTCCTTGCAGGCATGATCAGAAAACTTACACCAAGTTCATCAACACTATATTTTCCCTACAAAAATATAAAAAACAAGGCACATAATACAACTAGCAGCAATGTGTTTGAAAAATAAGAAAAAAATCACCCCAGAATTCACTTGCTAAAGTTTCGATCTTTGGGACTAAATTCTTATGCTCATTCCTATCTCCCTTAACTAGTCTATGGGATAACCAAACGTTGGTCTTCAAATTTTACCTGTGGGTAAACCTAGATACCATATTGTTGGAATTTTCTTTCAGGAATTTGAGTACTAATCAACCTGGGTTAGGGTGAACATTCATGTAAATTGGACATCAATGCTCCTTGATAGGTCGAACAAAATATATGTCATACGACTTTTTCAATCCCTAGCGGACTATTTTCTAGTTCTTTTTCAATCGTCAACTCGCATATGTATATTTTCCGAAAGGCATTACCTAAAGTTTTCTTTTTTTTCCCTAAGACATAGATCCAACATAAAAATCATTTGCCTTCAGGATATTGATTTTATTCAGTCTCGGCTATCTTTTGAGTCATACAACAGGGTGGTAGTCCAGAACCCTATTTCCACAATGACTGTACCAATCATATGATAAAGGAACACATCAAAGTAGACTAGTCATGCCAAGATATTACCAGTTTGATGCAGCCATTTCCTATCTGTTACATGACAGGAATATATGGCAAGAAAATATTAAGCTCGAAAGGGCTTATTTCTGGGAAGATCAGATCACCGAAACCTGAGACTCCATGGCGACTATTAAACCCAGTTTCGCTTTCCTGGATCATAAATAACGAGCATATAACGCGATCGAGACTCAAACTACTCTCGATCTTGGAACGAGCGGACAAAAAGAAGTGTAAACGTTAGCACGAGAGAGAGAGAGAGAGAACCTCCGACGGCTAGATTGGCAGTGAGGAGAAATGGTATAACGCGACGGAGGAAGCCCTTCTTCGCTGCAGACGGCGGAGGCGGAGGAGGAGCTGAAGACGCCGGTGAGGCGGCCATGACGAGACCGAGCTGCGTGCGTTAGAGAGCGATGGGTACAAGCAGGTTTCGATGACGGATCTGTTTCCTCGACAGATCCTCTCCAAGGATGCCTTTCAATTGGAACCGTCGAATTCCTGCATCACAGCCGTATGCCGCTGGGCGCAACCATGGTGGGGTCCCAATTGTCACATGGAATCTTACAATAGCTGGAGGGGATCCTGATTCGATCACTTTGCCTTTGCCTGGGTTCACTCACATCAACTTTTGTTATTAGCTTACTAAATACAGCGCCTTTATTTTTTAGTATCGGCAATTCCTTACTATTCATTCTTTAAAAATAATATTTTATTATTTATTTTTTTTTAATTTTGAAGAAGAGGAGAATTGAGAGTATTTATATCTATTTACGAAAAAATAGTTTTAAAAATATAAAAAAATTGAAAATAAAATATATAAATAATAAAGAGGGATTGTAAATAGCAATCTCCATACTTGAATAGGCATCTCAAACTTTGATGGATATTCACTGCTTTATACTCGTTTCATCAATCTATGTGGAAGCTTGTTAGAAAATTTGGTCTAAACACCATAAGAAACTCATGATTTACTTGAATCAATTATTTACTAATTGGATGTCTTGAGTTAAACTAAAATATTATCATATATAAATCAAAATGTACACAAATGCGAACACCGACACATTAATTCTATGCAAGATGCTTAGGTTAATGGTAGTATATCTATTTTAATTCTATAAACCAACCAACAGGCTATATTCTGATGTCACATACTCATTTGTCAAGTGAATGTTCTACATTACCATGGTTTGAAGATGATATTACAAAAGTTTCCTTCTCTATCACTGTTCAAAGCTTCAAAGATGCAGGCTTTGGCAAACTGACCATCCATATCAACTTATTTTAGCATGACAAAGAGAATTATAAGAGAAAGGAAAGAAATGAGACATAATCTATGCAGATGTTCCATAAGCATCTTTGGCTTGTAAAGAAACAGCAACACTATAGAGCACGAATTTGACTTGGAAAAAGAACCTGTTCTTGAGTAGAGAATGGTGTTTTGCAAGATGCGGCAGGTGCGCAGGAGCGACCAGTCCTCAAGTCTACATGTGTACAGTGCAAGGGAGTGGCCGGAGAAGACTTCCCTATGCAGTGGCAGCTGTAGCTTCTTCAGACATTTGTGACGAATGAAGAAGAGTGCAGATGAGAATAGTCGACGCATACTAGTGAATGAACCACACAAAACACATTATGGTCACTCTCAATTATCTTCCTGCTAATAGAAGCCAGATGAATGAGAATCGAAGCCAGTACCCGTTGTTGGCCAGAACGAGGCACCTCGTAGCGAAGAAGCAGGGAAAGATGCGAATTCCTCAAGTAGAATTTGTTCCATGCATTACCCATAAGCAGAGATGGAGGATGAGGAGCACCCTGCAGTTAAACTTGTTAATCATCCCAGGTTAAACAAGAAGAACCCTTCTGCAAAAGCAATTAAATCGATCATTAGCTGTATGTGTTGTGCAAGGTCTTTATCTCAACTTTCGAAAGAGAAGGTGGTAAAAGGATAACAATTAAATCAAAATGGCAAGATTTCCTTTTTTTCTTTACCTGAAAAAATCGACTTATTCAATTAGGTGAATGAATTCTTAGAACTGCACTCAAGCAATTTCGGATGTTTATGCTTCAGGAGATTATTGTTAATATCAGCTTTCCACTCTCAATCCGTGCAATTTCTTCCCTTTCAGAGAAAAGAGAATAGTAGAATCGATCCAGTCCAGCCTGTAAGAGAAAACCAAAGTAGCTCAAGAAATTGGTCTCCACAAGACAACTCGAAAACAGGGAGTGGAGGCACGATACCTTGCTTTCACTTTCTGTGGATTCACTTATCAGTGTTCCTGGCACTGACCAAGACATTGTGTTGGTGCATGGAATCCATAAGATATTTGGCAAAATCTTTATGCTCTATACTAGCAGTTGTCTGCAATAATTCAAATTGCAGCAAATAAAAGGGTCAGGAAAATAGTGAACTAAATGAATGAGTGACAGTTAAGATGGTTTAAGCACCTCAAACCCCCTCAAGTCTACAATGAATTCATGGGCAACAGTTCCACTGACTCCACAGAAAAGAATGGGGTAATAGAATTGTTATAGATAACACCAGAATGGTGCAAATGCAAAATTTAAAGGAATATCTTTCGGTCAGAAGTTAAAATTATGAAAAAAAAAAAAACTTGTTGCTGGAGGAACAGAAGTTTCATACCTTTTCATAAAACATTAAAAAGTAAATTGAAGTACCTCTAGACACTTGCCATGTTGTTTGCATTGAGAATCACAATTGTAGAAGAATGGCTGAACCCCTTTGAACCCATCACTGTTATGTGTATGTGTAAGAAATCAGCAGAAAAATTGCAGATCCTGGACATTCTGAGGATGAGGAATCCCACCAGTGGGCACCTAAGATCACAAAATGAAAATGACAATCTAACTACTAGAAATGTTCAACAACAAACCAAGTAGACAGATTCTAGGATCTCCAAATCACAAAGGTCACTCTTTGCCAGGACATCAGAAGTTATTCAGAGACAGGAAAGAGAAATATTATTCATTCATACTAATTACACAACAGGCAAAAACACTGCTTTACATTTATAATTGCATCACTGAGAAAGTTGTTTAGCAAAACAGGACCATAAATATATTCTAAAATCATCATCAGAAAGTCATGTCAATTTGTAGAAGGGTGGATTTTCAACTGATGCTAATATATGCAGTGCTGGCATACCGGCAATGAAACAACTCAACCATGACTGTGAAAGAAATAGTTCCAATTTATTCATAATAAGGTATAGAAATTTGCTTACAACTACAAGAATTACACAAATAAGGATGACTCTAGAAATTAAATATCAAAAAAATCATAGGAAAATTAAGAAGAAAATAACTACTAGTTTATGAAGCATAATGTGCACAATGCATTACAATAAATAAAAGACAGAAACTGAGAAGCTGAACTAGCAGAAAAACCATGAACCGCAACCATATCTAATAATGTAACTGTGAATTACATTGGAGTCACAATGCTAAAGAATTCATGAGAATGAATGTTTGTGTTATAAAGGTGTCATTGAAGCTCATGCTGTGTGTGGCACCTGAAGAACAGAAACATAAAGATTTAAGTGCCCTAACAAGGCATCTAACTTCAGAAAAATTTAAATAGCATATGAGTTGAAAATTTGATGTGTTAAACATGGGCTCTCTCTAACTAAGCCCTTTGGGATAGCCATTTGGACATCTGGAGCAAGAGATTCTGCAGTGATATTGACCTGAGAATTTCAGTTAATGATGGAAATCTTTTGTGAGAGATGTGAAATCTCATTTTGAAAACAATGTATTCTTCAGAGGTATTCAAATGCTTGTCACAAGCAAAAAAATCGCACAGCTTATCGACATCCTCCAGGGTTGTAGTCTCATCAACGGACACAGTTATCTGAAGTTCTCGAAAATGACTGCATGAGAATTGGTATCACCAAGCGCAAAATATGCCTATCTATCTCAAACATCTGATATCCAATGTTATATATAATTTTGACATATCACACAGTATTAGCATCAACGAAACGAAGATTCATCTCATTCTTTCATGCCTCATCTGCAATCACCTTTGCATCCGAACATTTAATTTCACAGTAAATTGCAGAAGAAAAAAATTTCATGTGCAGAAATGCTGAGTTCTGCAATCTTGAGAGAGAGGCCCTCCAGAAAAAATAACAGCTTCATTTCATGCAAATAAGCGAACTACGCAAATAAATAGCACAGATAAACAAGAAGCAAAATGACTAAGATGGAGGAAGCAAGCTCCCAGCTCGACCATATAGTTATGTAGATGCCAGGAATATGCTCCCCACCTCCACATTGTCTATTAATACACATAATTTCATGAAACAAGTTCTTGTTGAGATGCACTCAGTAAAGAAAGTATTGACATTGTTCATTGCATCTAATCCAACTAAGTCGTTCAGTATTCTTTGATATTGTTACATGCAACTACAAGGAGATAAATACCTCAATGGAAGAAATAAAAATCAACTTATATATGAAACATTGCATCAGGTGTTATGCATGATAGATTGATCTGGTTGAATTGAATACATTTCAGTACAATAAGGGCATGAACATGTGAAATAAGAACCATTCCAAACTATAATTGATAGGATGGTTTGACAACCAAACAGTATTATAGACATTTCTCATGGTTGTGCAGCTTATTATAAGTAGTTGCTGCCTCTGTTTTGGAGCGAAGGTACCATCATACACCAGCCAAGCTGTTTAAGCCCACCACAGTATGCAGCACTAAAAGATGATAATAACAGTCTGCCGATGATTCACGACCACATGTAAATTGCCCTTCATCCATTATCAAGGTAATCCACTTGTATTTTCAGACCCACAGGCAGAGTATTCCAGATATGGTGTGCAACATGTTTTGATTTCTTCATGTACAGTTTTACCATGAGAATCCTGCCATCGTAGATCCGAGGAGGATCAAATAAATGCAACTTTTGTCCCACAGACAGAGAGGCATATTCCAAATTGAGATCAGGAGATAATATACAGAAAAATATAGCGAGTCAGGAAGAAATTTGTTTTTTCGCATGTGTTATAGACTAAAATAATGTATAATCTGCCAATGGCAATGGAAGCATCTAGTGATGATAGATCATAGTTTTTATCTTACCAACATAAACGGAGGGATGCATAAAATGAAAGCAATCGTGACTTACTGAAAATTTGTCCATTGGATAGAATCGTCATCAGAGTGATTACATAAAGGTCGAACTTAAATTAACTGTGCACATGACAACCATTTTAGCAAACAAGTTTCCATGGCCTACATGTCAGTAACTTGGCAGAAGGACAGAATTGAGAAATGATGCTGACCCATTATTCGGCACACCCTGTAGCTCAAGAATGGCTGTGACCAAATTGTATATCTCCACATTCTCAAATGATGGAATCTTTGCGCCCCTCTCGAACCGTGGTCCATGGGCCACAAAGATGGTCCTCATAGAAAAGAAGGCATTGTCATAGCCATGGGCTCCTCCGCACTCGCAAGTGTCTGTCATTTCCCGTGCCACTTTATACCCTTCAGCTACTAAACCAATGATTGGTGAAATCCTATAACTCGCATAATAATGTAGTCGATCAGGCAAATCCTCCTTTAGGTACACTCTCAGATACTCCCCATTGTTGACTTTGCCGGAACTCAACCCTCTGTTCATTTTGGCCACCACATCTGAGGAGGAGACATTCTCAGGTGGTCGGATCACAAGCAGAGGACTGTACGACTGTACCCAACTCTCTGGGATATTAATCCATGGGGATAAATCATTAAGATAGATCTGTTTGCCACCACAATTGCCGACCATGCCATGATCGCCAACCAGAATTATGGTCACATCCTCAAAGATTCCTCTTTTCTCCAATCCGGAGATCAATCTGCCTATCATCTCGTCGATTCGAACTACAGCCTTAGTGATATCCGGATGATCAGGCCCGACGATATGACCTTGTGAATCCGGGTCCTCAAAGTAGAGCGAAATGAAAGCAGGCATCTCATCTTTGGGTAGATCGAAGTACCCTAAGACAGTATCAACCCTTTCCTCAAAGGGCACGGATCCATTATATTTGGGACAAAATTTGGCAGGGCAGGTCCACGAACCTTTGATCACCTCGGATCCCGGCCAGAAATAGGCGGCGGCGTTGAACCCCTGGGCGGCGACGGTCTCCCAGAGCGGCTCCCCAAGCCACCACCGAGGCTCGTGGCTCCCCGTCGTGAACCGATCTCCGGACACCGGGTCGACGAAGTAATTGTAGACGATGCCGTGGTGGGCCGGGTAGAGGCCGGTGACAATGGAGTAGTGGTTGGGGAAGGTGGCGGTAGGGAAGACGGGGATGAGGCCCTCTTCGGCCTCGGTGCCGCCGGCGATGAGGCGGCGGATGTTGGGGGTGGGCGCCTTGAATTGGTAACCGAAGCGGAATCCATCGGAGGAGATGAGGAGCACGACGGGGCGGGAGAGCTTGGCGAGGGGTCGAGCGGCCGGGGGGCGATGATCCTGCGATGAAGAGAGGAGCGAGGAGAGGAAAAGGGCGGCGGCAGCGAGGAGGAGGAGAAGGGCGAAGCAGAAAAAGAGGGAGCTTTGGGGGTTTCTGGGGAACAAAGTGGGCCGGCGCAGGAGGGGCGAAGAGGAGCCACCTTCCTCCGAACCCATTGACGGTGGGAATTCTAAGTCGATCCGATCTCTTCCTCCTTTGGCTCTTCGCAGTGACGGAGCTCGGCGTTGGGCATGCGAGGTCCTATAGACAGCGAGACTGAGCTGGATCGTTGCGCGCGCGTCAGAGCGAGGAACAAACAGCACGTGGAGGAAGTCAGATTGGCTGCTCCAACGTTAATTCTTGATAAATCTTATCATGATGCAATTGCCGTTGGAATTCAGATCCAAGCACGCATGTTACATAATATTTGAACGAAAATAATTGGAATTCAGATCCCTTTTTGTCTACAAAATAGATTTACTCTTCGTTCCACCCGTGACTTCCTTCGACTCCCTACTGCAACGGCGTTCACGACGACGTCGGCCAACGAGAGCCTGAGACATATCACCCCCCGCCGGTTCTCTCGATGGAGGTGCGGACGAGGAAAAACCGTGAGGCCACGTGTTTGTCCCGTCATTGATTGACGGTGACCAGCGGGAAACGAGGCAGGCGACATGACCGAAGATGAGATATATAAACATAAAAAAATATGATTATATTACTTTTATATAAAAAAAAATTTATGATATATACCTTATCAGTGTTATTCAGAAAATATATGTTTCTTCCATCCGAAAATAATAATAATATTGATATACAAAAGAACAGCCGACGAGGATAAGACTTTATAAATATATTATAATTCTTATAATTGAGAATTATGATTCATATGCACATGTAATTTAAAAAAAATCTTAAAATTTAATTAATATTATTGGGTACCATCTTACAGTATTATAAAGTTATATCTTATATCAAAAGAGGATAAGAATTAGAAAGCTTACGACGACGATGAGACGAAGGATATGGCACGAGAGGACGAGTTCGATGGGCTCCTCACGTTCCCTCACGCTCGATTTGGTAGTCGCATTGATGGAGGAATCTTTCGTCGACCGACACCGAGGTTTAAGGTTAGTGGCGTCCTTGTGAATGTGATGTCACATGCAACTCTGCTTTTGAAAGAGTGGAGGCACACAAAGTTACATGATAGCTCTTAAGGAATCGATATGATCCTTTGCCCCTCTTCACTCTTTGATTGATTTAGTAACAATATTGGATGTGAGATAAAACATGACAGGAGAGAAGCTCCAAATACTGAAACGCACAATATGGCTAATGGTTTTCTCTTTGGGCATGGGGGATTGGTTCTCCATTATGCCCTTCTTGACTGTTGTAGATATTAAGAGGCTCCTCCCTCTATGACAGATATCAAGGCAAGGCTAGCATGATGCCCATCAGATCGTGGTAAATGCTCGTTTTGAAGGAAATTGATTAGGTAACTGGTCCATGTTTTCAAATCTATATATTATCAATTTTTTTAACTTAAATTATGATTATCATTATATTAATAATTTATTATGAGTCTACATATCATATAAGTAAACTCTAATATCTATTAACTCAAAATTGATAGGAAAAGCTTATATGCTATATTTTTTAAAATATATGAGTTATTTTAGATACGAGCAAACCATAAAAGCTTAAAAGATGAAAGACTAAAATTACAATGATTAAAATATATCTTAACCCTTTATTGTGAGTCAACATATCACATAAGTATACTCTAACGTCTGTTAACTCAAACATGATGAAAGAAGTTTATATACTATATTTTTAAAAATATAAAAAATATTTTAAACATGAATAAATCATAAAAACTTAAAAAGTCTATGACCAAAATCATAATAATTAAAATTAAATTTAACCCGAAATACTTAAAAAGATATGCATCGTACTTACTCTTTGGCTCGAGTAACATCTTCTGATGCTAAATACTTGAGGTGATTGATCACAAAGTAGCATCACAGAGAAAAAAAAATTGGTGAAAATGAGATTGTCACCGCTTATAGATTCGAACCATATGTGATCTTTTGATGATCAAGATTAAGGTATGAACTTTAACGTTGAATAATCGACGAGGGTGAAATGCCATTGAAACCCAAGACTAACTCTTATCTTCAAAATGCACAAAGGCATTTGATTGATTGGAGTTCTAATTTAATACGAAACTAAATAGCTTATCATCTAAGATGAAGCTTGGTCAAATCAACATCTAAGATCCAATCCCTCAATGATAAAAGGCAAAGAGAAATAGTAGAGGTGTAGAGACAGTACAAATAAGCAACCACAATTGAAGAAAATAAAGTGATACCATACTAATTATTTTCATAAAAATATAACTTAAAAATACATTTAACCATAGTTAGCATAGGAAAACAAATTTTAATTATATCACAGTAATATTTACTAAAAATTATCTTTAATTTCGCTTGTTAGTGATAAATCAACTCATTGATTGGATTAGGTTTGTGTCGCTTATACTATATTAATGAAGGAGATAAAAATGAGCACGAGGCGGGCCCGATGGTGATTATACGTGGCGCGTAGTGATTGGTGCACCATCGGCCAGGATAACGAAAGTCGTGAGTCCGGTCGTGACACCAATCATCGGTGTCTCCGTTGGCGGGCCCGATGGAGGTTCCCGACCACGAGTACTGTGTGATTCGTGGACAATTGAAGATCAACTCAAAGAAGGAACTCTCCGCCGTCGCCATGGTTTCCCGTCAAGTCAACAGGCGACGGCGCCTTCTTCGTCCTCTCCCTCGTTTCCTCCTCCCCCGACTGGCACTCACTGCCTCCTCAAAATAATTATATCCTCATCCACTTGGGTTTGTAGATTCGCATCCTTTCCGCCAGCTCGCATTCAGGGAAGGCTTCGCCTTTGCTTTACTCTTTGACCTTCCCTCTCTCCTCCTCCTCCTCCTCCTCCGATCTGAAGCGGGGATGCGAGGGCTCCGATCGCGGAAATGGGGGGGAGGAAAGGGATGAGGGCGGAGAATCCGAGAGCCGTCTGGGATTACTGCCGCCGCTGCCTCCTCATGGCCCCGCGGATCCGGTGGAGGTGGGCGCCCTTGGGGTTCCTTGCCCGTTCCCCCTCTGCCGTCTCCTTCCTCCTCGGCTCCCTCGCCGCCTCCGGGCTCGTCGCCGTCGCATTCTTCTGGCTCGTCATCTCCTCCTCCCGCCGCTCCGATCCGACCCTCGTCGGTTGCCGGCCGGACAGCGAAGGTTCCTGGTCCGTTGGCGTGTACTACGGGAAGAGCCCCTTTTCGCTTTCCCCTATCGAATTGGTAGGTTTGGTTATGCTTTCTTCATCTCAATGGGGAAGTCTTCACGCTTATGGTCGTCTTTCATTTCTATGAGAGCAGCATGCTAGCAGCAACGCCAACAATTCAGCATGGCCTATCGCGAATCCTGTGTTAACCTGTGCATCACCGTCGAGAGCAGGGCATCCGAGCAATTTCGTTGCGGATCCGTTCCTTTATGTTCAGGTCCGTTGCTCCATTCTCTTTGTTATCCATTCTCTACTTTGTGGAGAAAACATAAGTGAAAATATTGTACCGGTTGTCATGTTGGATCACATATCTATTAGAAAGAACCTTTTTTCTTGCACATACAACTATAGTAAGTACTCTTTACTTCAAGATTACAGGATCGAAAGAGCTATTTTTTTTTTGATTTTATATTTAGTATATATTTTTTGAGGTAGAAAGAAGATGACTTGATTCAATTTTGATACCTATAGGTTTATTGACTAATAATTTACAACAACAATAATAACAAAACCGTAATGTCCATTCTCCTAATTTGCTTTTTTCCTTCTCCCATCCCCTTTCGTGATATGAAGTCCGGTGATGCTTTAAGCTGTAAAGATAATCTTGGACACAGAATAATTATGTTATATTTGGTATGCTTAAAAAGAGACAACGCGGACTAGGGATGCTGGGTCTGCCAATGTGTAGGAAGATGTTGTGATCTGATCTAACCTGATTTGGCTTCCATGATGTGTCAAGATCTTGACTTGACTTCCAAGTGCATGGATTTGTTTTGAAATTCCTCCAAATAAAACAATGCTCTGGTTAAATCTCTTCAGTCAGAAAATAAATCGGATAAGAGACTTATTTTTGTTATTATGTTAATATATTGTGGACCATCGAGAGGTAACTTAAAATGGTGAAATTCCTATAACAAACTACTAATCCATCTTGAACTTGGGCTGCTTTGGCGTGGTCTGTCAAGTAAATCACTTCAAGCCTGTTAGGCTGTTGATTCTTGGATGGCTTATTGGAGTATCATATGAAAACTCTTTGATAATCATGTTCAGTACATAATTGAGCACCCATCAGGTGACGTTACTGGCACTGGATACTGATATCTTATTGTATAGATGGTGATATGGTTCTTTGTGCATGTTTATTCTTACATTTGGTAGGTTCTGTTTATGTTCTAACTGCTCTCATCCTCTTATTGGTTGTTCAGAATAGAACAGAACACATTCTTATACCATTCTGTAAATAGCAAAGCACCAAGAAGATTCTGTGCCTCTTTATGTTTTCTTAATGTTCGATAAGCTCAAACTTCTGCAGGTTCCTTTTATGTTTTGTGTCTCTGTAGTGTTTATAAGGGACTTTGGGTTTGCATCCTATTATTTACTCTACTTAATTGCATCGAGTCACTTGTTAGGCATTGTATTGTGATTTTCTAGCTCTGGAGAATTGTTTTCTACCTGATCTTTGCTTGTCTAACTCAGTGCACACTATGCTTATACGTTCCATATGTGCGACATAATTTTCTATGTTACATCATTGCAATTTTATCTGATGCAGTCCATTTTGTTCAGGATTCTGTTCTGTACTTGTTCTTCGAGTCGAAAAGTACCACTACAATGAAAGGTGACATTGGTGTTGCAAGAAGTTTTGATCAAGGTGGCACATGGGAATTTCTGGGCATTGCTTTAGAGGAAGATTGGCATTTGTCTTATCCATTTGTTTTCAGCTACCAGAACCAAGTAATCCAAAGCTGACATGTGTAGTTTTCTGCATTATACACATATAATGATTACTACAGCACGGTTCGCGATCAAATCAAATATCACAGAGGTCCTTAGTCTAATGCTACTATGAAGGAATCTTAGATATAATTCTAATATTTCTTTTAACATGATATTTCAAGGTTTGCCCTAGGCACGAGGCATATTAAAGCATGGAGATATAATCCTATATGGAAACACATTAGCCTAAAATCATACTAATAGAGAATAATAAAGCATCATGTCTAACAAGTGTGACTGAAGCACAGTTATCAGTTCTATGAAGCTAACCTAGGCACACCTACCTCAAGTCTATGATCACATGGTTAGGAAACAAATATGATACTTTTTTTAATCAATTGTTGTAGATGAATCGAATACGGTTAGGAAACAAAGTTGTTGTTTCACCTGTAGTTTGTTATGATCCTAGGGTATGTCAATGCATGGTACAGATGAGGTCATTTTGGGCCATTTTGTCTGCATCATAATACTTGGATTATTGAATTGTATGATCCTAACAACGAGTCAGATAATAGTTGCACGCAAGAATGTTCTGCATCATTATTTATGTTTCCTAAACCTAACTTCCAACTTGAAATGTTTTCCCCAGATTTATATGATGCCCGAGGGGAACAAGAAGGGAGAGCTTCGACTCTACCGAGCAGTAAACTTCCCACTTAAATGGACTTTGGAGAAGGTTCTCATAAGGAAACCCCTTGTAGATTCCTCATTAATCCAGTACGAGGGACACTATTGGCTGTTTGCTTCAGATTTTACTCGGTTTGGTATTGAGAAGAATGCAGAGCTTGAAATATGGTACAGTAGCTCACCGCTTGGGCCCTGGAAACAACATCCAAAAAATCCTATATATAGAGCTGACAAAAGCTTGGGAGCTCGAAATGGGGGAAGACCCTTTATATATGAAGGCTCTTTGTATCGCTTGGGCCAGGACTGTGGTGGGACATATGGACGAAGAATCCAAATTTACAAAGTTGAAAAACTAAACAGAGAAGAGTTCAAGGAGGTTCCTGTCAAGCTGGGTATTGAAGAACCAAAGAAAGGTCGAAATGCCTGGAATGGCATCAGATACCACCATTTGGATACCCAGCAGCTCCCTTCAGGTAACTGGATTGCAGTTATGGATGGAGATCGTGTTCCTTCTGGTGATTCCACAACTCGTTTTCTCCTAGGTTGCACGTTTACCCTGCTGCTTCTTTTACTGATCATGTCCATAGGCTTCTTTGTTGGTGCAGTAAACTGTTGTGTGACATCTAGTAGGAGAAATGAATCATCTTGGCTTAGAACTCGTCCACATATTAACTTGAGGGCTCGGAGATATCTTGCAGGCATGAATAGATACGGTTCTTCTATCAGAGCAAGAGTAAATCCTAAAACATGCTCTGGAAAGGTAGTTCTCAGCTTCCTTGTTCTTGTGGGCATAGCTTTTGCATGCACATCTGTGCATTTTCTATTAGGAGGCAATGGTGCAGAAGAGGCTTACATGTTTGGAGGTCAATACTCTCAATTTACAATGGTTACAATGACTTATGAAGCCCGTATTTGGAACTTAAAGCTATATGTCAAACACTACTCTCGATGTGAATCTGTAAGAGAAATAGTTGTTGTTTGGAACAAAGGAAAACCTCCTAGTGAGGAGGAGTTTGATTCTGTTGTGCCTGTGAGGATACGCGTGGAAGAGGTCAATTCTCTCAACAACAGGTTCAAGGTGGACCCTCTGATTAAAACCAGAGCAGTTCTTGAACTAGATGATGATATAATGATGGCGTGTGACGACATCGAGAAAGGGTTCAGGGTCTGGAGGGAGAATCCTGACAGGCTAGTAGGCTTCTATCCACGGCTGGTAGATGGCAGTCCTTTGCAGTATAGAAATGAAAGGTATGCTCGGGGGAAAAACGGCTACAATGTAATACTGACCGGTGCTGCTTTTATGGACAGTGAATATGCTTTTAAGAGATATGGGAGCCAGGAAGCAACGAAAGGAAGAGCCTTGGTCAACCAGTTCTTCAATTGCGAGGACTTGCTGATGAATTTTCTGTATTCAAATGCGAGTTCAGAGAGAACCGTGGAGTATGTTCATCCTGCTTGGGCTATCGATACATCCAAGCTGTCGACTGCTGCAATTAGTCGTAACACGCAGGTGCACTATAACATCCGTACCAACTGCTTGTCCAAGTTCTCAGCCTTGTACGGTGCTCTTCCCTCGAAGTGGGAATTTGCTAGTAGAGCCGATGGTTGGGATAGATAGATGAGCAAGCATATCCTTAAATCTATCATGTTTATCTGGCAGCCAATGACGGTTTCGCCAAGACCCCATGAATTAAACATGGGGCCGTGAGCTGCGTTTTTTATAGCATTATCTTGTTTTGTAGACCGCGATCATGTACCATTATTTAAAGATGAGCAACTGATTACTTGACCAGGGTTGGCTCTGCAGAGACTCCCAGACCAGAGTCTTGTTGCAACATGCAACGAGACCATGAGAAAGCAGTCTGCTAAGATTCACTGGTGTTGCTCTTGTTGTTACTAGAGCTGTTTGTATCTTGGATTGGCTGTAGAACACTTGTAACTTTGTTGTTGTCATCTCCTTTCCTGTAACATTATCAGCTGCATTCACGGAGGTTAATTTTTTATTGGTTTGGAACAATATATTTGTCCTTGATGATCTGTGGTCACTTATGTCTTTGCAATTTTCTTTTCTGAAAGCGCAATGAAGAGATGAAATCATATTTTTCCCACAAATTTGTTGCATGGGTGACAGTAAATGCTTATTTACTTATTCTTTTTTGTGATAAGATTTATTTATTCTTCATGGAATATGCATTTTAATATTTTTGTGATGGGATTTGTTTATTCTTCTTAGAATATGTATGCAGATTAATTCCACAAAATTAAGGGGAAAAGGTCGCCGTCGCCTAAGTGTTTGAGGAAATGTTTGTGCACTACGCGCAAAGCCTCCGCCCGACCTGCGTTTGGACCGCTCTTCTTCCACCGGTCTCTGTCTCGACCCATAACATCTCCATTTCCACACGCGACGAGAGCCACATCAGGGGGCAACCGCGAGTCGTCTATCCCCGTTGCTTCGTTAAGACTCTCTGTCCTGGTGCCTTCTTCCTCCTCCGTGGCGAGCGCGGTGGGCGGTAGGAGGGAGGAAAGAGCCAATTGAGGCGGGGATTGGAGAAGCCAGAGCACGGAGGGAGGAAAGGAGGCCGAGGCCGGGATTGGAGAAGCCGACGAAGAAGAAGAACGGCTTTTTTTTCGGCTCCTCATCCTCTCTGCCTTAAGATGGCCAACGCTTACCTCCGCCTCTCGCTCGTCGCTTCTCCCCCTCCTCCTCCTCCGCCTCTTCACCCGCCCGTTCTGGACTCACCTCGATCAAGGGTGTCGCACCAGCGTCGCCATGGTGCGGCTTCGGTCGCCCTCACCTTCCCTCCCAGGCGATTGGATCACTTGAAGGTAGAGGCCACCTTTTCCTGGATCTTTCTTTCCTCCCCACATTGAATTCGAACTTCTTGTTCTTGTTCATGTTTTGAATCTTTTTTAATGAATTGATCACATATCACTTTGTGGTGAAAATAATAGAAAACAGATTCCCTTTCTTGAGAGGGATTTGAGTTTCAAAGAACCACGAAACTTTAGACTAATTTTGGTGAATTTGTGATATGAATTCTAGTACGATCAGATTCCATGGTTGGTTTCTTGATTTGCGAGATGTAGCTACGATCTCATCTTTTTTACGTTTCAGTACATTAGCGTGCATACCTTCTTGGTGTTGTGGTGCGAGCTTGCAAGGTAGTAGCCCTATGTTTGTGCCTTTGTGGCAGTAAAAGTTCGTATTTGTTGAGACTTCAGACTAATAGTGAAGAAAGACAACCATTGAAAGACCAACATAACTATGCCATGCCAAGTTCACTAAGGAGTTTCAAATTTAGAATACGTATCATGTTGAAACTTCTCAAGGCATTACTTTCTGTTGAGGAAGGCGAGTCATGTTTGATGTGGTTTTGTGTGACGATCATAAAATATGTCTCATGCGAGTCGAGCAGAGAAACCATCACACAAGAAGAAAATAATTGCCGGAGTGTAAACACCAAGAAGAATATACTGATTTATAATATTTGGAAGATTCAGTTGATTCTGAGGAGAATATCAGTGGCTGCCCATCCATTATACAAATTTTTAGGAAAAATATATGTATCTTGATGTTATTTAGCTGCAACAACTAGTAACCTCTTAAATTTTCTCGGATGTTCTCATGCTAGTGGTAACTTATTTTCATTCTTTCTATTGATTTTTCCATATCACATGTGTGAGAAGCAGATAGGTGCTCGTCATCTTGTCAAATCAGGCACATCTCTGTTATGTGTTCGATGGTCATATTTTAATTTCTGCCACTCTCTCATTCTAGAAGTTACCTTTCTAGCAAATAGATATACCACTTTTATATAAACAATCAAGAATAATACTTGTACGGCACTTCACACAGGAAGTTATTCACTGGACACTGATTTCAGGTACATGCAGTTGTCACTGAGGATGAGAGGCCAAAGTGGTGGGAAAAAAATGCAGGGCCAAATATGATCGAAGTTCATTCAACAGAAGAGTTTATACATGCACTAAAAGAAGCTGGTGATAAGCTCGTAATTGTTGAGTTTTATGGCACATGGTGTGCTTCTTGTCGAGCCTTGTATCCCAAGGTAACTTCATGTTATCTCTTGGCTCTTCCTTTTAGTTTCTTGTGCCATTTTACGAGTGCTACTTTAATTTCTTTATGTGGATTTATGATTCTGCTGCTTTGGTTAAATTGTTCATGATTAAAAGTTCAATTATTGTGGTTTAGTTGCTTTGCAAAGTCAAACATAGTACTCTTAGTCTTCTTTGGTTAAGTGTTGATTTTATGTTGCATATCCTTTGTTTTACCTTCAAAGCATAATCCTCTTTTATTCGTTGTTCTCGGTGATCAAGGCTTTTGTATTTGTTCACAGAGTATATCCTTCATTGTTTTTTACTATCTTATGCATAATATGGGAAATTGCACTTTATGATGGCCAATGTGTAGAGAAGAACAAGAATAAATCAATAGAGTTTGTTGAGTTTGAATCACTGCCTTAAAATACTTAAACCTAAGTTAATGGTAGTAAGGTCATCTAGACTTAAGTTCATCCGAGTCTTCTCTAATCTTCAAACTATATCCTTCGTTGTTTTTTGCTATGTTATGCATAATATGGGAAATTGCACTTTATTATGGCCAATGTGTATGCAAGAACAAGAATAAATCAAGAGAGTTATTGTCATGACCCAATGAGATAAGTGAAGCATAATTTATTGACTTTGAATCACTGCCTCAAAATAGTTAAACCGAAGTTAATGGTAGTAAGGTCATCTAGCCTTAAGTTCATCCAAGTCTTCTCTAATTTTTTATATGGAATTAAATCAGGGTGAAGACCTGATGTCCCAACAAAAACCAACATAGCATAAAATCAAACTCTAACATGGTGCACATGACACTTAACTCATCGATGGCTTCATATTGTAACATTGCCTCTGGTACTATTTGTCATTGTTCTAACTTATGGACAAACCCATTAATTTTATTGGGCTCGAACCATCAGTTAATACTGGAGCCCAAGTTATTGATATCAGATCCATAGAGCCCATATAATTCTATCCAAGTCTCCTACTTGTGACATGAGACTGAACTGGGATATTACAGTTATAGGAATCAGTCAGAGGAATGCTCAAAATGAAAAGCTTTAGAGCAACCCTCTGCTCGAACTATGCACTTATTTGTATTTAGTTAATGGCTCTTTTGTTCAGGATGCATCAACTATTGTGGAATTTGCCAATTCTGAATGTGCTATGAGAAAAATTGCATGAACTTATATCTAGCACAGGATTTTGGAACAAATCAACTCGCATGATACTGTATATACTGATTTCTAGACCAGTTAACATCTTGGGCTAGAATTGGTTCCCTCATATTTTATAGGTTGTATTAGCAAGTTATCTTGGTACTATGAGATCGTAGATTTGTAATTCCATAAATCGGATAACATCACTGGTGTAGCACCTCTAGTAACTTGTTCATTATCCTTCTTTTCTTGTCAAACAACAGTGATCTGCTTTTTCTCCCTGATATCTGGTAGATGATAGGGATGGAATAAGTAGCTAGACTCAAATAGCTAACACTAATTTGAAAATTTGTTCATCATTTTTCTTTGAAGGCTGCTTAAGTTCAACAAGGTAAACACTGACACTGATTTCATTCTCTCTTGAAAACTAGTCGTCAGAGCTCGAATACTTTTCCAACTATACTATGTAAGTTGAAAAAAATAGGATTTCCTACTCAAAGATGACAATAAAATTTATTTCTATTATCTAATCTATAAGGCTTAAAACATCATCTACAATTACTTGGTGTATTATGCAATAACCACATGGCATAGTGGACAACTATATATGACTGGATTAAAAGGTTGTCGGTTTGTCTCCTATCGTGACCCTGAAATAGTTGGGCCTTTCAACATCTTCTTGTTGTCATTATCATTATCATTATCATTATCATTATCATCATTAGGCATTGCATATCTGAGTTATGCTCTACATGAAGAGCTTACTGGATTACCAAAGCACTCAACATATATTGGAAGCATATTTACTGTATTTTGTGTGCCTGTCATATGTCTATGTCTATTAGACTGTCCTCATCATTTTCCATCATTTTCACATAGATATGACCTTGATATTTGATTGTTGTTTCATGCTTTATTGAGTTTACTGAAATGAGTATTGTTTTTGACAACATGTAAGCCTTATAAATGTGTCAATGCCAGAAACATGTATGCATTTTGAACTATCAACTACAAATGCAGACTTACCTTTAATTTTCTTGACAAGTTTATGAACATTCGGTAATATCTATTATTTTGAATTTTAAGCACTTGCATTGGATATCTTGAATATGGAGATTGTCTGATCTTTTTATTTATTTAATTCCACTATACTCAGAATTGTTTTAAAAATAACTTATCATGTTCCTTTTCTTGATTGAGTTTCTGAGTAGATTAATTCATTTTCTCCTTCTTTCAAATACACTACAGCTTTGCAAAACAGTACAAGAAAATCCAGACATAGTGTTCATCAAGGTAAATTTTGATGAGAACAAGCCAATGTGCAAAAGGCTGAACGTTAGAGTGCTTCCTTATTTCCATTTCTATCGAGGTGCTGATGGACTGTTGGAATCTTTTTCATGTTCCTTGGCAAAGGTGAGCAAGTCATATTATAATATATATACTTTTGGGGTTGTTGAACTTTGGAAAAATTAAATTATGTTTTTGAACTTCTATTTGTACCAATTATCTCCCTAAACTGTAGTTAACATTTCAAGCAAGTCCTCTCATCAACTTCCATCCTTAAGATGGAAAGTTAATGTGGTTGTACAAACTACAATGGGCTTTGAGTTGCTAACTTAGCATAAACGTCGATGACAAAAGTTATGAGAGGAGTTCAATATAATTCAAGAACATACATCTAGGGCATGTCAGACATGAATTTCCTTGATGTTCCGATTGGTATATATATACGTCAAACAACGTTTGTCGTTGACATCTATTCTAGGTCAGCAAATTTAGTTGTGGCTAGAGAAACTAACAACAAAGCTTGACTGTAACTTAAGGTTTATAATGTTAATCGGCACAAATTCAAGGTCTAAATTTGTGGTGTTACCCATTTCTTTGTTAATGACTTCAGTTAACTCCTTTGCCATCTCCTTGACCTGGCGACAGAAGAGACTTCTTGTTATCTTTAATCACCAGTAGCACAGAAGATGGCAAATTGTGTGGTTTGAATTTGAAAGACAATATCTTGGATTTATATTGTTTTTTACTGAATGAGAAACATATGCCAATGATAACGAAGCCATTTTCTGTGGTCTCACATGCTTTATGGAAGGAAGATGGACACTGATCATCTTATTTTGATATTTTCAGTTTCAGAAGATAAAGGATGCCATTGCAATACACAACACCAATCGATGCAGCATCGGGCCACCTATTGGTGTGGGGGAGGTCGACCTCTTTGAAAACTCGCCACCTCAACAACAGCCTGCGGAAGCTGGTTCAAGATAACTACAGATCATTAATCACCCAAATCCTCTAAAGCATGTGTCGCCGCCTGATCCTGGTGTACTACAGTGGTTTGTTTGTTGATGGTCTCATTCTTTTCCAGCTTGGAAGGTAAAGCAATTACAATCTTTATTAGTCTAGACTCTAGACTTTTCAGTGTACTATATGTTTTAGCTAATTGTAATCTTTTGTTGCTTTATCATCTAGTTGACTTGTATCAAGTCATGGACCTCCCAGAAAGAGATTTATCAGTGTTCTTCATTTGGTTGGAGTAACACTTGTACTGCATGTGCCCTAGCAATGCATTTGCCATCAGAAACACATCTCAAAAGTGTTATATTAGATGCTGTATATGGTCAACTAAGGATGCTATAATGGATGCTGTATATGTTAAATTAGATGCTATCATGGAATTAAGGATGTTGTTCATCCTTTTATGGATTCTAGTGCTGGTGCTTGGAAGGGCCATTATGCTTCTCCTGCGAGGGCTAATAATTGATAGACATGGTCTTGTTCTTCTATATACACTTTGGATTCTATCTCACTATCACTGTTCTTCTTGACATTACCCTTTTTCTCTGTTACGATTATTACAACAATCTTTATTGACATTACCCTTTTGTTCTATGTACACTTCGGATCCTCTTTCATGTCTGTAACCCGATCCGTGTTTCCAAACCGGGTGCTTCTCTGGGTCCAACGTCAACGCATCAATTGGACCGCGTTCGTGGCCTCCGCTCGAAATGGGTTCGGCTCGAATCGGATCCTCAAAGATGGATCATGATCCGGATTCCTTGTACACGCGGATATTATCCGCTGTTTTGAGCCCAAGTGTGTTTGCTCCCTCCTCTCTCTCATGGCGATTGCCTTCGCTGCCTTCAACCCCCGGCTTTCCCTCTCTCCCTTTCCACCTCCCTCGCCTCTCCGATCGTCCTCCTCCTCTTCCGTTCCCGTTCTTCGAATCCAAAGATCGGTTCTTTCCCGTTGCTGTCTCCGTGGTTCAAGTGCTTGCCTCTCCTCTCAAGCTCCCCGGACAGGCGGTGAGGAATTACCCGACGAAGATCCAGTCGAATTCGAGAAGAAGGATACGGACATCCATAGTAAGACAAAGAATACGAAGAAGAAAAAGCTCAGGCCAAGTTTCTGCGACCAGGCTCTCGAACGATGGTCCGTAAAGATCTCCTCCCGCAGGTCCTCTTTCCCCTGGCAGGACCAAAAGATTCAGCCATCTCAGGGCTTGTCTGCACCGGGTACACCTGTTGATCGATCCTTAGGTAACTATGGGGCCGCCGATTTGGATTCTCGGGATCAAATTAAGAACTTTGATGAAGAGCGACGGAGAACAAGTTTGGATTTAATTGTTGAGAAGTTAGGCGGAAGTGTGGTTGATAAATGTTCAGATTCAGGAGTTTCAAACGGTTCTTTGGAGCGTTCTGTTGATGAAATTCCTCCGAACCATGGCAGGAGCATTCCTTTTAGGAAGCGGTCGATATCAGCTCCATGGGATCATGGAGCTGAACATGGACAAAAACATATTCATTCTGGTTTTGTAAATGAGACTTTGATGAAGAATTTTGAGTTTGGTGAAGAGGATGAGACGCACAAGGGGACCTCCGTGGATGGGAAGAGGAGAGGCTGCTTGGACCAAAATAAGACTAGCTTGAATTTCGATGATAATTCAGTTGTCTCTGTCGAGGGAGGATTCCATGTCCTTTCCACTGACAAGACCTCTCAAACGAGTTCAGTGGGGGGTGCTTCATTCAGAGACCATGGAGTTGATCCTTTGGAAGCTGATACGGACCCCAAAGTTGCATTTCAGTTGCCTATAAGAGACTATGATTTGAATGAAAATGGAGGAAAGAGTAGGGTCAGTCTGATAGTTGATAAACTAAAGGATTCTATGGGTTCAAGTGCCCCCAAAATTAATGTGCGTGCTTCTTTCGATAACCATGCTTCTAAACATGGGTCTAATCCAGGCAATAATGTTGTTAAGTTGGTGAGTCCAGTGTTATTACCATGGGAGAGAGAGACTGATTCTAAGGAGGGAGAGCAGTTGCACAGAAGTAACACTGAACTGGCAGAGAGGACCATTCCAGAGCCAGAGCTACGAAGGCTCAGAGATGCTGCATTAAGGATGAAAGAAAGGATGACTGTGGGGCCAGCAGGGGTGACTGAGGCAGTTGTGAAAAGCATTCATGAGAAGTGGAAGGAGGCTGAGGTGGTCAAGTTAAGGTTTGAAGGCTCACCTAGTTTGAACATGAAGAGAACACATGAGATTTTAGAGGTTAGTTTTTCTTACTAAAGTTACATTGATTGTTGCCATGTAATTGTTCTTCCCCTCGAATAAAACTATCTTTAAGCGTTCTAAGAATCTGCATTTGCAGTCTTTAAATGCATGTTCATTTGTCAAAAGGATAGCTCATTGATGCTAAAGAAGTCTGTGATAGCATTAATTCTGGGAAAAGTGAAGATAATAGTATCACAATTTGCTTAACTGATATCCATTTCACACTAATATCACTTGGACCAAGTTGTTTGTCTTGTAAGAGAGTGTAGAGGTTTTGATCAAAATGTCATAATTCAGAATGCTGTTGAAGTTTGAGCAAGCTGATCGAAGAATAAAGAAGAAGTATATAACCTAACAAGACGAAGACAGTTCAAGCAAAAAGAATGGAAAAAGATTATTGATCTGTTGCTTTGCATTACAAAGCTTAAAAATGTGAGAAACTAGATGCAACTAATTCCTCTTCTGTGTGTGTATCTGTTGCTTATGGACCATTTCAACTTTGTGAATTATGTATTGTTATTCCTAATGTGGGTATCCTTATGGATCTTTTATGGTTGTAGATGTTCTTTCAAAGTCTCATATTTGACAGCTGCTATAAGATCCTCCATGTGTCTCGTGTGTTATCCTCAAGCAGTCTATCTTATATCTATATTTATAACTTATAGGAAGAACTTGTCTAATCAATCTTTCGTTCCATATATGCATTGTGTTAATCTAGTTCATCCATAAGTAATCTTTTATTTTGCATCTGCAAAAGTAGTTTCTTTATATGCATGCATTGTGTTTCTCGAAACTAAAGATTCCATCTAGAGTTTGATCAACCAATTGAAACATAGTAGCATGCACTCTTCTGGGAAATTAGTTAGGTATTTGCATCTTTTTCTGCCTGCCTGAACTAATGAAAGATAATTTTCTGCAATAGATTGAGGTCTTGAGGTTTCAAATCCCTGTAATTCATCATTTTATCTTGATCGATTTTTAATGTTTTTAAATTTTCATTTGGGTGGGTGGCCATTCCTTGAATATTTAAGTTTACAGTCTCTGCATCCTATCATTCCATGCTTTAAATAAGATACTGTTTTGGGTGCCTAATGTTTTGTCTTTTAATAGAAACCATGTCATGCAGCAGTGGTGGTTTTGAATTTCCCTTCTGTATTAGCCATCAGCTCGAACCATTTGCCATTATAAACAGAAACATCAGTGCATCTTTCCTTGCAATTCTTAGGATATATGGTGTTTTTCTCTTCCAATGGATTTACAATTTTTCAGTATATAATTAATCATTTGATAAGAGATTGGCATTGGTATTTAGCCGTTTTTAACTCATGGTATCTGAAGTCTTTAGCAAAGTTGTCTTCATGTTGATGCTCTACTCATGGACTTGTTTGAGTGCATTTACTTCTTCTAATTACAGACCTTGACCGCATGCAGTCTCTTTAATGACTTCTAGTCTCTTAACTTGGACCTTGGTGGCATGTGTGCTTTTCTTAATAAGTCCTAGTCTCTCATTTTGTTTGTCGAGTTCTGAAGAAAAAATGATTGTTTTTAAATTTAGTGCAGAATTGATTCTAAGACTATTCTTGCTTGTTGTTCCAAGTGGCCTGGCTTTAGTTTCTGTTGCTTTTGTTATCTCTTTATTAAATTAATACTTTTCATCTCTAAGGCTTTTTATTTAAGAGCTAACATAAATTACTTTACCAGAATAAAACGGGAGGTCTGGTGATTTGGAGGTCTGGAAGGTCAGTTGTGCTATATAGGGGAATGACATATGAACTGCCATGCATCCAGACCTACTCAAAACTTGCTAATACTGACTCTAACTGTATCCCTTCAACCAAGGATTACTTCGTTCATATTACTGGGAACCCATCAGAAGAGTCATTTAACATTTCAAGAAGATCTGCAGCTGATTCTTCTACCTGCGGAAATCCATCTGAACAATTTCCAGATACTTCTGATATTGACAATATATTAGATCAGTTGGGACCACGATATCAAGATTGGTCTGGTCGTAACCCACTTCCAGTTGATGCTGACTTGCTTCCTGGTGTAATTCCTGGCTATGCACCACCATTTAGACTTCTTCCTTACAAGACCAGAAGTACTCTTAGAGACAGAGAAATGACAGCTCTGCGAAGACTGGCTAGAACAATGCCTCCTCATTTTGCTCTAGGTATGTTATGATTATCAAATTCATGAAAAATCTACTCCGTCTTTTACATAATACACATTTTCTTGTAAGATGCCATCATTATTTGTCCATTCTGTAGGAAGAAATAGGCAACACCAAGGCTTAGCTGCTGCTATTGTGAAGTTATGGGAGAAAAGTTCTATCGCCAAGATAGCCATTAAACGTGGTATACCAAATACATCTAATGAGAGAATGGCTGAAGAAATCAAGGTGGATAATATTACATGATTTACATTGGGTAGGAATTAGACATATGATAGTGTTTTCTTTTATTTGAATATGTTCTTGAATAAATTTCTTAGTTAATTACTCAATCTCATTGGCATAAAGGCTATGTTATATACACATACTTTCTGTATTACAGTACCTTATAGTCTGATTTTTGCATTGTATTCTTTTGCTATTGCTGCTGGAGAGGATTATTTCTTCGTTCTTTGGTGGTTCAGGTTATAACTTGCAAGTTTGGCCCTAAAATCATGAATATGCAATAGCTACATATTATCTGTAAACCTCTTGTAAACTTGAAGCCTGTCAAGATCAAGCATTTAAATGTTTGCACAAAGATGTCTGGATTCCTTGGTTAGTCTTTCCATCTGATGCTTTGTTTCCTGAGCACAAGTTCCCATAAGAATAAGGGAGCATCTTTAAGATTAGAGATTATCCTTTTTGTTATACTGTGCTTAAGATTTGTTTTGCTGCTACACTTTTTTTTTGGTGGCGTGGCAAGTTGCTGGTCCAGCAGTAATGATGACCAAATTTATAAATTTCATGGTATTTCTAATTTATTTAAGTTTACAAACTATACCTTTTAGTGCTGCTCCACTAGCTGTTAATATTGTTTTTTGAGGTCAGTTTCTTGCAGCAGTTGAAGTGCTTAGAGAATTTTGACATTGATGTTTATTCACTTGAAGCAGAAAATTTCTCCATTTTGCAGCCTCTCATTGGTTATGTTTCAAGTATCCTGGCAACTATTTTTCCATTTTGCAGCCTCTCAATAGTTATTACAATTTTTTTGGACTTCTGCCTGTGGTGGTCCAAATTTTGCTGTCCTTGGTTGGCCTTTAGTTTTAGATGACATTCTGTAGCTACCTTTCTGATATATAATTTATGGCAAGTTGCATGTGTATCAAATGCATCCGTAGTTACCTTGTGTATAATGTCATTCATGGCAAGTTCTGTGTATTTACCCTAAGATACAAGATTCCACTTTTCTGTCTCATTGTCAATTGCAAAATTACTATTCCTTTAAGTGCCTCATTGTCCTTGGTTGCCCTTTAGTTTTAGATGACATTCCGTAGATACCCTTCTGATATATAATCTATGGCAAGTTGCACGTGTATCAAATGCATCTGTAGTTACCTTGTGTATAATGTCATTCATGGCAAGCTCTGTGTATTTACCCTAACATACAAGATTCTGCTTTTCTGCCTCATTGTCAATTGCAAAATTACTGTTCCTATAAGTTCCTCTATATGGCAATTGTATGTGTCTGGATACAAACTTCTTACCATTAAGTATGATATTTTGATGCCAAAAAATGGAAGCTTTAACCAAATTGAAGTAACAATATTGTATTGTCAAATTCGTGAAATATTCCAGGAGAATATATCTTTCATCTGCAATATTAAAATAAGTGCTTAAGGAAGACTAATATGTTTAAGGTTAATTACGATACTTCTAGAATTTTTAACAAATAACTTATTTATTATTATTCACATGCCCCCAAAAGTTACTCCTGGCTCTGAATTACATGGCAGAGTAATGATTTGGATCCCTTTGTAATTGAACATTTGAATGCATGTTCTCATAGTTTATACTTGGTGGTTTGCTAATGAAAACAAGGTGCTAAAAATTATCAGTTCAGATTAAAAAAAAAAAGAGTTGACTCACAATAAAAAGCTTTACTAAGAAATGCTCTCTTTCCATCTAAGAGAATTGTGTTTTCATCTGTAATAGTAACTCAAATTATAAGGTTTGAGGTCCTTTAAAATGTTTCAGCAGATTCGGTTTGCTAAACATGATATATTAGTGTATATATGAGTGCAAAGAAAATGACATGAAGTTATACTACTTAAAAAGATGAATAAACCTCAGCAGAATTATCCTGAATAATTAATGTACAATTGATCTGCATGGTCACTTAGGATGTAACAGACATTTGGTTGGTACATCAAACTAATCTAATGTACATATGTTGCCCTTCTCTCTGCATGTGCATGTCATCTTTTCTTCCTTTTTTGGGTTAAAAATTGTCTGTTTATTGGTGTCACTATAACTGCAATATAGTTCTGACTTCACAAATCTATCTGCAGAAATTGACAGGGGGAGTGCTTGTTTCTAGGAACAAGGAGTATATCGTCTTCTATAGAGGTAATGATTTTGTGACATCTTCAGTTATGGAGGTGCTGTCGGAGAAACAGAAACTAGCGACTATTCACCAGGATGAGGAAGAAATAGCCCGGTTAAGGGCATCAACATCGATAGTTGCTCATGTCAAAAGTCCTAAGGGTCAATTAGTTGCTGGTACACTTGCAGAGACTCTGGAGGCCAAGAGTCGCTGGGGAAATCCATTGAGTGCTGAGGAAAGAGAAATGCTAAAGAAGGATATGGTTTTAGCTAAACATGCATCTCTTGTTCGATATCTTGAAAGAAAGCTAGTATTTGTAAGATCTCCACTATGTCTACTGTATGTCAAAGATTACCCTCTTTAGGCTTCCATCGGAAGCCATTTGGACATTATTGAGCTTGATCATTAATGGCTACATCACATTCTCTTTCAATTATCAGGCAAAAGGTAAGGTCAGGAAAGCGGAGAAGGCTTTGGCCAAAGTGCAGGAATTCCTGAATCCAGCAGATCTTCCAATTGATTTAGAGATTGTCAGTGATGAGGAGCGGGCCTTATTTCGTAACATTGGTCTTAAGATGCGGGGTGCTCTACTTCTTGGTAAGATCAGTATATCTGTATTGCTTTCGACTGTTTTGAATCTAATGCAGATGATGATGGTTAACAGTTATTTTCACCATATTACTCTATGTCCATTCGTCAGGGAGACGGGGAGTTTTTGATGGAACTGTTGAAAATATGCACTTGAACTGGAAGCATAGAGAACTTGTCAAGATTCTTGTGAAGGGAAAAAGTTTTGCACAAGTAAAACACTATGCAATTTCCCTTGAGGCTGAGAGTGGTGGAGTATTGATTTCACTTGATAAAACTACGAAGGGCTATGCAATTATCATATACCGTGGTAAGAACTATCAGCGGCCTCCAACTTTGAGGCCCAAAAATCTGTTGACAAGGAGGCAGGCATTAGCACGCTCCATAGAGCTTCAGAGACGGGAGGTAACATCATTGCATTTATTTACTTCTGTTTTGTCTCACAGATGTTGTACTTCTTCTGATCCATCTCTTCCACAATGTGTGAATTTTCAGGCCCTGATTCATCATATTTCAAGTCTACAGGAGAAGATTCAGATTCTAAAATCTCAATTAGTATGAATTATCTAGTTAATTCACTTTTTTTGTTCTGGAAACCGTTATTTCTTCATGTTTTTATTCCATATTTGAGGACATGTTGGTTCTTCTCCAACTAGTTTCATTTGCTCCCATTTGTCTACAGGAGCAAATGGAGGATGATAAGGGACCAGGAGAGAAGGACTTGGACCTGCCGGTTGATTTATTTTCAGATGACGATGTTGAGGTGAGTTCACAGACTATTGTCTTGCAGGTTCATTTGTAAACTACGCACTATAATTTGTTTCTAAAGCTATCCAAACTTTCAGTTATCTGCCCGTGCCAATTTGCTAGTAACTAGTTTGGCAATCAAAAGAATGACATAACGTTTGCCTAACTGTAGGTTCTTCCATGAGCTAGGTAGATCGACACATAGGATTTTGTATATGAACTAGTTTTCGTAAACATTAAAATCCCTTGTAAAGCTTCAATCAAGCTCTTCAAGTTAATGTAACTGAATGTATTTTTTGCGGGAACTAAAGCCTTTTCCCCCACCATAACATGGATTTTTGACATACAACTTGTGCCCGTATCAGGATGAAGGTGAAGAGGCCTATCTTGAAACATACAGCAGTGGCGATGAGGAGGAGGAGGATGTTTATCGGTGAATTTTTAGTTGCTAGCGACATCGGTTCTGTCTTCTTTCCTTCATGGATCAGCATTTTATCATCAAGAAAGGTACTACTGCTACTTGAGGAACAAGCTGGACCAGGTTCTCTTATGCTGAGGCATTCTTGATGATGTTGGTAGGGAACGTGCCTCCTCAGAGTGGTTGTTCCTCGAGGACTTGGGTGATCTTTCGGAGTAACGCAAAGGGCATCGATCGTCTTCGAAAGAGTTTCCTTGTGCGGTTTCGTCTTATTTATTGATAGGATACAAGCAGTCATCATATTTACTTCATGAGCTACACACTCATTCTCAATCACATTTTGAGCTACTAATCAACCATTCATTTGTTGATCTCTTCTTGTAGGATGTGGCAAAGGCTATGATAGATAATTTGGCTCGTTCATTGCCAAGAGCGGTATTATATTGTGATAGCAGGCAAAGATAACAAGTTCATCTAATTTTAACTACTCTCAATATCTTTAGGCTTCAATATATGTATATATAATAGAAAAGAGTTGTCTCTAACTCGATCAAAGAACTGATGCATGCATAGATCAGTAATGCTACTAAACATGTTGATTTAGTCAGTCACGAGAGAGAAAAGTGTCTCCGGTTCTCTAGAAAAGGGCAGGCAGAGATCAGTAATGCTACTTAACATGATTGATTAATAGCAACGCTGAAGGCCCACAAAATTCTCCAGTAATGCTACTTGACATGGCTGATCATGTTCTCAAATATCACAAATTGGCATAAATTTCAGATAGGAAAAAGTATGCATCGGGATGGTTGTATTCAAATTCAAATAAAATAACATTTAAAATGATTATAAATCATTTTATGGCCATTTGAATTTCTGAAAAAAGCTTATAAATGATTATTTATGGTCATAAATGATTATAAATCATTTATGATTTATTAAAAAATCATAAATGATAACGTTGTCACGTGAAATGATTATTTTTTCCTCATCTTCATCGGAACCACCATTGCCTCTTTTTTCTTGTGCTACTTATCATTGTCTCTCGTTGGGCTCCAGTGGTGATCGACAGTATTAACTTATGTGCAACGAAGCAACTTATACATAAAGACATAGATGATCATAGGAGGAGAGAAAGACGATCGATAAACGGAGGACAATAGCTAACGAAGATAGAATGGTTAGTTTGAGAAAAAAAATATTATCCAAGAATTTTTTAAAATTTAAATGCTCTATAAAAAATTTCTAAAATTATGAGTTTCTATTGGAAATTCGCCCTTCATTTCAATCATATTGAGTTACTTTTCGATAAGGATCTACAGAACGTCAGACAAACCATTCTGCCACGTGGACCGTGCCAATTCACATGAGACAACCGCGCTCAATGTAGGCCATCCGTTTCTAATCAGACGGCAAATACAACAGCGTACATGGATATATATATATATATATATATATATATATTGGAGGAGAGGCTTACTCTCAAATTTTTAAAATTTAAATGCTCTATAAAAAATTTCTAAAATTATGAGTTTCTATTGGAAATTCGCCCTTCATTTCAATCATATTGAGTTACTTTTCGATAAGGATCTACAGAACGTCAGACAAACCATTCTGCCACGTGGACCGTGCCAATTCACATGAGACAACCGCGCTCAATGTAGGCCATCCGTTTCTAATCAGACGGCAAATACAACAGCGTACATGGATATATATATATATATATATATATTGGAGGAGAGGCTTACTCTCAAAACGCATATCGATCTCATCATCAATCGACTGCTCGTTCTGAGGTGCGATTTCCTTTGAAGCTTCGCGTTCTTTATCTGCACTCGAATATTTCTTCTCTTCTATCGTATCTTTTCCAGTTGGAACCCTCTTCTTGAGTCCGTCAAGGGTTAGGGTTGGTACCAAAATCTTAGGGTTTAGTGTTTTGAATCTTGGGAAATCCTACAATGGGATGGTTTTGGTCAAGGTATGACTTCGAGAAGGGATCTTGGCGGAAGGAAAAGAAAGAAAACCTGAAATAGTTCGGACATCGGGGTGTTCATTTTGATTCTCTTCGTCTTGTTGGTAGTTTCGTCACCACAGAGGATGATTCCCTGTTGACGACTAATTTCATGGTGACCTCCTTTTGAAAGAATTCTTAGTCTGGTTCTAATCAGGAAGATCAAGAGGAATTCCAGATAGGTACAGCTTCTTGATGGGTTAGGAGGGAGCCCTTTTGATTTTTCTTTATTACAACTTCCCCTCCTATAATTTGTACAGCTTGGTTATGTTGGAAGGTGATGGATCCCATGTATTGTAGATGCTCGAGGCCCTTATTGTGAGGAGGCTCGATGCATCTTGCCTGTGATCGGCTGTAGGTAGGCATGCTAATAGTCACTGTAACCACGTAGGTGTATGTGTAATCGGTGCATATGGAATCTGACTATAGTTTCTTAGAATTCCATGCTGACTTTTTTATGGATGGAAGATAGACTTGGTTTGAGACCTTAAAGTAACACAATTTGCTTAAGCTCATTTCTTGTAACTTATTTTGATGCATGTGTACTTAGCTTACCCAGCCTCGCAAACATATCATTTCTAGAGGAGTTCCTCTGTCAATCATGCTATCAAGTTCTATGAAATATTTTCCTATAGATGTAAGTATAACACAACAATAATGCCATAAAATATCAACTATTTGGAATCAACTACATTTGACTATATGGATCTTTTGCATCATATGCTCAGTTTAGAGCATTTAAATTTTTATTTATAGTTTTCTGCTAAAATCGTTTTAGGTCTTCTTGTACCTCTCATTGTACCACTGATAGTTTTTATCTTATCTCTTCTGACTACCATGTTCGTAGGTCTCATGAGGACATATCCATATCATTTTATTTTCTATCGAAACAATATCTAATTATTAATAAAAATTTTCTTTTTCTATCTCTCATAGTAACTCCATATATCCATCTCAACATTCACATCTCAGTAACATAAACTTTTGTATATATTTTTTATTAATTATCCAACACTTGAATCCATAACATATTGTTGGTCTCACCATTATTTTATAAAATTTGTCTTTTAATCTCAAAGTTGAACACATAAGATTCTTGATTCCTCTCATTATTTTAACTATCCTATTTTTACTCTATAAATAATATATCTTGTTGAGTAATTGATCCAAGATACCTAATGTTACTAAAATTTCATCCAACTTAGCTATACCCTCATGTCTATTCCTAAGACTGCTAAAATTTTATCTCATATGTTTAGTTTTAGTCCTAATTAATCTAAAATCTCAAGTTTCAAAGGGTTGCCTATGTTCTCATCAATTAAGACACTATCATCGATAAATAAGTTCATCCATTATTAATGTGAAAAGGTGTAAACTTAATGTAGATCTTTGATGTAGTCGAAACTCATTAGACACATTCCTTGTAGTTCTAACACTAGTGGTTAAATTGTCACATATATCCTTAATAACATTAATATAATTAGTTGATGCATCTTTTTTTTTTTCTAGACCCCCCATAATAAATCATATAGGAACTCTATCATAGGCTTTATCAAAATCAACTTAGTGCCATGTGGATGACACTAGTTCTAATAGGAATTCCAGAAAGGTCCATAGTATGTGTCTGCCACTTAGTGCCAAGTGGATGACACATTAGCTAGCCACCTTGATGTTTGTGTTTGTCACTTGGCATAATATGAGTCAAACTGCAAATTGGTCACAGCAGACTGGGAACTGCCAAATTATAGGGAACAAAATGCAAATTGGTCAAACTGCTAGTGCTTTCCTTCTAGTCCTCTTCTCCTTGTGTATCATTGCCATGCCACTATTAAATGTTGGTTTGGCCTCTGTAATTGATGACATTCAGTAGCTTTGATGTTAAACACTGGACACTGGAGCATCTATGATTTATAAGCTAGATTAGTCTTGTGGTGAACACCTGTTTGTTTTGACAAAGCTTGTCATACTCAGATAATATGAATGAATTTACAAGAAAAAATTATTGTGTTGCAAATGGTCCAGAACTCTATTGTACATGGTATGACAACAGAAGATAGGTTAAGTTCATTTTGGATGTTCCATTTTAGTGAATGTCATTTTTCTGAATGTTTATCAAAATGCACTTACTGATGGCAAAATACTTAGGGAAAAAAATTACAGTTTTCTTGAACACTATAAACATAGAAAGATGATTATATGATTAGAATACTGTTTGAGATGAAGGCCTACGTCAGCTTTATTTCCTGGATATTTATTATCCACCCTTTCTCGTGTTTCTTTTGATCTTATTGAATGTCGATTTTTTGCTGCCGGCCTAAATAACAATTATTGATTGTGCAAACAAGCTCACATGAGATGGTCATTCCGGATCAACTATAATTAATATATCATGCGGCAACTATTAGTTGAAGTTTACACATCAATGGCAACTATTTATATTCTTATCCTTTTAGTACTTTGTGATCGTGAATTATTATGTTCCAGTGAGTGATTTAAAAAGCGTTATGCGTCAAAAGGTGTCAAGGTCCAAAAATGCCTAAGGCGCTTGCCCGAGCGAAGCGAGGTGCTAAAATATAAAAAATATATAATATAATTATTTATTAATTACTAGTATGCAGTCAATAATATATTTTTAATATACTGTTAATATACTATTAACAGTATACTATCGAGTTGATGTGAGAAGAGTATAAGATTAAGACCGAGGCTGCTAACTAAGAGCAACGACAGCAGTAGCAGTGAGTAGCGGCAACGGGAGTGGCGAGCGACGATAGTGGCAACGGCAGCGGCAGCGGCAAGTAGCGACAGTGGCAGCGACAGTGGAGAGAGGCAACGATAGTAGAGAGGAAATGTCAGTGGCAGAATCACGAGTAAGGTTAGGTTGGGGAAGTCGCGAGAGGGATGCTGGGAGGCTGATATCGGTGCTTTAGTTGGTTCAATTGAACCAACTAAAGCACTGGAGACCGAACCATAAAATGCTGGTTTGGTCGCCTAGTTTAACCCGGGTGCTCGCCTGAAGCGCTTGGCGCATGGGCTCGGGCGAGCGCCTCTTTAAAGCGCGCTGCTTGGACATGAAACGAGGCGCTCGGGCCTTGTTTCGTCTCACCCGAGCGCCTATTGAAATCGTTGGTTCCAGCATATTTGGTTGTCGATGTCAAATATGTTGGTCTTTGCTGCATTCTATTTAATCTCTTTATATTGATATCATGAAAACAGATAAGTAAAATGTGCAGTGTGTGGAATTTGATTGATACTTCATTTTGATTTTGGCTAACCTTTCACAAAAGCAGCTTGTCACCTGTGGTTTCTCTCAATAAATATACAAGAAACTGGAGCAGTTAGCGTATTCAATAATTGAACTTACGAGTCTTGTTGAGCCATCTTACGAGTCATTGCTATATAACAAATCGGGATTCTTCAACTACCATGATATAACTTCATTGTACTTCCCCCTCTTCTAACTTATCATTTGTAAGGTTCCCATAATCTCAACATTTTGTATGGGCCCAATGTAGTAGGTATGGAACTGAAACCGACAGTTGCTTTGAGAGCTCTCCTAGCAATGGGAATAGCTGTTTTCACCAAGGTGGGTGCAGCAACGAAGGCTGCTGGTGGCATAAAAGTAGGGGCAGCTGTGGCAGCCGTTTCGGCTGCTGCAACAGCGGCAACCACAGGAACCAAGCACCAAAGCGAAGCTTCCAAACCAACGTAAAAGCTATGCTGTTCAGAATGCTGGATCGCCAGAAGAAGCATGCAAAAGCCAATAATTTGAACCGGCCAGTGTGTTCCGAGAAAAAGTAACTTGGGGTAAGATAAAGTTTTTGGCTTCTTCTTAGTAGAGAAGACCTAATGGCAAATTGTTTTCGTTTGGCAAGTTTTTGTTTTCTGGATACTGGTTGAAGTGTTTTTGGGCGTTTTCACAGGAATAAGTTATATATTATCTATCGTGTGATTTTGCACAGCCAAGTTTGTTGAGTTCCATTAATTTCTGCCCTTTGGTTTCACCCTATTATTGTTTCTTTTGACCGAATTTTTTTCATACAGAGATCGTTATATATTTATGGAGACCTTCGAATAGGATCCAGTGGTGCATCCATCCATATTCCCTTTCCTTTCCTAGTCGGAGTCCTTAAGTGATGGACAAACTTTGACTTCAGGAGGGCTTGACAGGTCTGGAAACAGTTGCTTTCACCCACAAGAATCTTTTGTTCATCGATCGATCAAAGATTATCATCATTGACGGTACATAAAATAATTTGCAAGTTGGACATTTTATTGATATCACACAAGCCGTGTTTATTGAGATCAGACAAACCAAAGATAAACACCACAATAAAAGGTAGAAGCAGCTTATCATCTACTTTGGCACAAAGGAAAAAAAAGAAAAAGACCCGAGTCAGGCCACATCTACCCCCCAAACCTTATTAATCTTTGGTTCCTCCATAATTTAAGAAGAAAAAAAAAACAAGCATCTTTGCATCTCAGTGAAGTCGTGGCACGTATAAGGTAGGTGGTGAGCTATCTTTGCATCTCAGTGAGCAGCATCGCGGCTATAGTACTGATCTAAAGTCTTGGCAGGTATACGGTGGAGAAGCTCTCGGGGAAAGATGCGTAGCAGGGTCCAGGCAAGATCAAGCGACTGGAAGATATTACGGGTATCATACGCTCCTTGAGTTACAAACTTCCTTTCAAACTTGTCTAGGAACTCCAGGTACAGCTGCACTTTCAACCACAAGATTAATAAATGGTGAAATGCATCACAAAGTGAAATGCAGAGAAAGCGAGAGAGAGAGAGAGCGAGAACCAAATCCTCTGACGAGAGTGCTTCCTCTCCGACGACTGCTTTCATTGCTTGAACGTCCTTCCCAATTGCATAATTGGCATACAACTGAAATGCAGGTTGTCATAAAGAGATCTTTACAACGTAAAAAAAGCCATCCATCCACCGGCAGGAAAAAGTTTTAAATCAGTCACCAACCTGGTTAGACACATCAGCATGATCACGACGAGTCATACCCTCCCCAATGGCACTCTGCAAAAAGAGAAAAATTAGCAAAGAGGTAAATTAACTGCTACCTTAGCTGCTAAATTAACCGAACAGGGTCGTCCCCATGAAGAAGCTAACCTTCATCAACCGTGAGAGAGATGGAAGCACATTGATAGGCGGATAAATCTGTCGACAAATTCAAAAAGAAATTTTATAATCCATCAGCAAACCAAACTAACAAATAAATAATGGCTCCAAAAGTTCAAGCCAAAAAATAAAAAAAAAAATCTGTATTTCAAGCAAGATAAAATATCAATAATAAATAACTGGGTACAAAAGAATATTATAACATGGAATACCTGTCGATTGTGAAGTTGCCTGTCAATATAGATTTGCCCCTCGGTGATATAGCCTGTAAGATCTGGAGTGGGATGCGTAATATCTGTCGTCGGAAAACATTAAGCCATTAGCCACCCGCTTTGTATGTAATCTAAAAAATGTAGAAGATAAGGAAACAAAGTGGTATCTTAGAATAAATAAACTTTAAGCAAGGCCTCAAAAAGACCAGAAAGCCTCCTTTTTCTTCCTTTTCTTTTTTTTTTTCTTTTTCCACCTCTCGCAAGTTCCAACACGAAAATGAAAAAGTAAATTCAATAATATTAGGAAACCTATACGGTACCATCATTTGGCATAGTTAAGATGGGTATCTGTGTGATAGAGCCCTTTCTTCCTTCTATACGACCAGCACGTTCATATATTGTTGCGAGATCGGTATACATATAGCCTGGATAACCACGTCGACCTGGCACCTCCTCTCGAGCAGCAGACACCTAAAATCCAAAAGGTGTTTTTCATATAACCTTCTTCTTCAAAGAGGCCTAAGTGTTTGATTTATTGTCACTAGTCATGATAGAAACTATAATCAGATTGACAATGATAAATTCAAGAAATGTCAGAGAGAAACGGAGAAGTTCAAAATCCCAAGGCTGAGAATTGGTATCTTGCACAAGCCTCTAACATTTAAGTTAAAAATTTGCAATCTTTTTATACAAGAAATTTGCAAGAAGCACACACATATATTTAGCTTTGAGAGAGTGGATCATGCATAAAATTGGTTTCTAAAGAAATAGTTCTCATGACTGTACAATCTAAATAATGCATAGAAAAATCGATAACAAATATATTAAGCACAATAAATAAAGCAAGCATAGTTATAAGGTGGACATGGTCTTGACATTCTTTCTGAAGCAGAAGTGCAGTACAGAAACAAGTAGGATCCTAACTACTATTCCGAAAAAAGCCACCACCTGCCAACAGATGATATTACATAAACTAGACTCTGAAAAGTGATGTCACCTCACGAAGCGCATCAGCATATGAGCTCATGTCAGTAAGGATGACAAGAACATGCTTGCCACATTCATAAGCTAGATATTCTGCAGTCGTGAGAGCGATTCGAGGCGTAATAATTCGTTCAATTGTTGGGTCATTTGCCTGAAATATAATGATACTAAAGATGAAATCATAAAAGCATCAAAGGCTTCTTATCCCTGAGTCAACGTTAGCTGAATTTAGAACATGATGGTTTGCACATATTCTAGAAAAGGTACCAGATTTAGGAAAAGTGTCACTCTCTCCATTGAACCATTTTCTTCAAAATCACGCTTGAAAAACTGTGCTGTTTCCATGTTGACTCCCATTGCTGCAAACACTATAGCAAAATTGTCCTCTTCACCATCCTATCAATTTCAGAGGAAAAATTTAAACTACATGCAAAATAAGAAAAGTATTGCACCAAAATTGAAATGCGGATAAGCAATTATTGGAAATTTTATACCATATAAAAGTCAGTTAAGTGATGCTTCTTTCAGATTAAATGACAGAACAAACAGGATGCATGAGATCATTAATAACAACAAAGTTTACAGTAAGCTCATGCATAAGAAAACTTGATCTTAGTCCTTTTTCTTATTCATGATCTTAGGTCTTTAAAAAGCATAATGTTATTTTAAGGCCATTAAAACTAGGCAAATTAACTTCTAAAGTACGATGCAACAACTTAATGCCAACTGATGTCAGTGAACAAACTTTGCAAAACAACATAGATTATAAGCATAGGCTTGATTTTTAAAATAACATAATCTTAGGTTTTTAAAAAGCATTATGTTATTTTAACATCATAGATTATAAGCATTGGCTTGCTTTTTAAAATAACATAATCTTAGGTTTTTTAAAAAGCATTATGTTATTTTAAAAACCAAGTCTATGTTTTATTTATGATGTTTTATAAAGTTTGTTTAATAACATCGATTGACAAAAGTTGATGTGGCTACTACTGATGGCCTTTTTTCTCCGAAGATGACCTTGTGTGAGGTTTGAAGAGGATATGCTCATACCACTATTTAAGAAAACCTATTTTCATTTGTTCAACATTTATGAAAAGAAAAACTTTCTTAGAAACAAAAGAAGTCAAAAGTCACAAAGCATCTTTCTAGTACTCTATAGTTGCTTACCTCCAAGAGATTATCAGATTTTTCCAGCCTCTTCACAAGACCAGCCTGACGACAAATCTGAGCAGCAATTTCATTATGTGGAAGCCCAGCAGCAGAGAAAAGAGGGATTTTTTGACCACGAGCAATGGAGTTCATCACATCTATTGTAGAAATCCCTGTTTGAATCATTTCTTCAGGATATGTTCTCTCACTAGGATTGATGGAACTTCCTACAAGGAAATTCATGAATAATTCATAAGAATTTCCATACTTCCTAAGAAACAGGAGGATAAACAAGAAAGCTGAAATGGTGTCAAACATGAGAATTTGGTCCTCCACAATATACCAGAGATATCCAAGTATGCCTCAGGTAATATAGGTGGGCCATTGTCAATAGGTTTTCCTGAACCGTTAAAAATTCGTCCAAGCATATCCAGCGACACAGGTGTCTTGAGGACCTGTGTAAAGGAAAGAGAGGAAAAATTAATCCCTAGGACCAAAATATGCCAATATATCTATGCAAGGGAAAGCATATACACTACATAGTACAAGAGGCCAATGTTTCTCTTTAAGTTGCCAAAACCAAAAACAAAAAGATTTAACATTGAACTCTTTAAGATAATAGAGATGCAATCATGAATAAGTGAGACGAGATTAAGAATACCCACGGATGTTCTATTTAAATAAAATATTTTCTTATAGTTTTTACAGTACCCAACACTTCAACAAAAGGTAATTAGAAAATCAATTGAGCACATAACTATCTTTATAGCTGCAAGCAGATAAATTTTGGATCTACTTTTTATTATTTTTATATTTTTATATAAAATTTATATATTCAAATGTTTCGCTGCATTCTATTTTTTATTTTTAAAAACTATTTTCTTGTTTTATCCTAATCTCGCTAATCTGATCTGATTCACCCTACCAATCTTAATCATATCACCCTTAGCTAACATCAGTCTGACTTTTGTTCCAACACTCCTTAACACAATTACATGCAGACATGGGATGGAGACAAAGGGGATTAGAATTGAACAATTCAAGGTTTACATGATACAAAAAAATTGAAGCATCTCTGCAAATGGCTTTCTCAAAAAGACTATCTGAATTTCATGACAAAATTCTGGATAATAATGATGAAATTACATAAATCAGACAACAAATAGAAACATATGCCATCATAAAGTTTAGAAGTAGAAACTTAAAATAAAATACCATACCTCTCCTGTGAACTGAACAGTTGTATATTTATTGTCAATGCCAGAAGTTCCCTCAAATACCTGAGATGGGGATAGCACAATGATAAAATCATGTGAACAATAAAAACCAAAAAAGTTATCAAATATACAAATAGATAGTCTATGAACTAAAGAACAGGATGTGATGCCAAATAGACAGTTAAATCACATTTGATAACAGTAGTACATACTAGCAGTTCAAGTAGCTAGAAAGAGTATAAAGTATAAACCACAAAAATCTGTAAATCTGAAGACATTGCAGATGATAAATGTAAATCTATGTATATGTTTGTTAAGACAGACAACTGTGAAGATGACATCATCTGGCAGAGAAGCAAGATAGCATGTTCAATATTTCAATTAATCTAGCACCACATTAAACAGATACAAGCAGTAGTTAAAGAGTAAAAATACCACACTTAATTATAAAATATTTTTGGCCTTTGACCAGAAAACCCAAGCAAGACTGACACTAAAATCAAGTAGCAAAGACATTCACTACGTGTCATCGCTAAGAGCTAGCATGCTCTAATCAACAAAAAAAGTGAGAAAAAAAAACTCTGGAGCATAAAGAAGTGGTAAATGTCATTTCATACACTATTTATTGATTGTATCAGCAAATAAGAAAACAGAGAAAAAGATTATTACCAACCTGAACAACAGCCTTTTCCCCATCAACTTCCAGGACCTGACCACGTCGAGTTGTGCCATCTCCCAAACGTATATTAACAATTTCTTGATATTTAGGACCCTAAAATAAATTGATGGAAAACAATAAATCAGTTGTAAATTTTGAATTCTAAGTTCAAGCATCAAATAATAATGCTATAAGTAACTTTGCACAGGAGAAATGCTGTAGGCACATGTAAATAAAGTAAATTATCAGTAAAAGGTAAAAGTAGACAGTAGACACACCTTAACTTTGTCCAGGATGACAAGAGGACCTGCCACTCCAGAAACAGTCCTGTATTCTGTACACAGAAAATGTAAGGCCCCAGAATTACAACTATAGGGGATATGGCCTACTATTATTCAACAGGGTTTATGAAAATTCAAGAAAGGAACATGTTAATCTATAACTTGTCATGAGAACTAAAAGGTAACATTGATGAGATAAATATGGGCACCAAGCTGCACGAGTGTGTCAGTACCTCCGAAGAGAAAACCAAGCTAATAATGAAGCATATTCAAATAAAAGAAGAGGTGCTAATACAGCCTAAAGAAAGATGGTAGTATGTTTCTTTGGTTGTACATGTCCCATGTAATTAACCATTTCTTTTGCATAAGGTTGGATTTATCTAGCACATCCAAAGAACGACTAGAACTAGAACCATGTTAGTATAATTTCTCTCTTTTTATATTACTTGTGGTCAAGATCTAAGCCTCATCTTTCTGATTGCTCAGAAACAAAATCTTCTTTTTTGCTCAGTTTAGCATGTCTGTCCATTTCTTAATGAGAGCATGAGATGATCGGTTTGTTGTCCAAAACATTACTAGTAAAAATGTACCGAGTTTGTGTCTGACTAATAAAATTATCTTTGGAATTTTGAGGTAAAGGTGCCACATGCTTTTTTTTTTCAGTTCTTATTTTACCTTTTACATGCCTTTTGTTTTAACTTGCCTCTGGAGTTCACTTGACCTCTAAAAGCTATAGTCTATGGTTCATATAAACTGCAGTCTAGACTTTTGATGAGTTACTAAACAGAAAGGTCACGTTGCACATGTGATTGCCATTTCCCGTATGAGCAATATTATCGAAGTATTTTGTCCTTTATAATTTTGTATATATCTTCTTCTGCTAGTGGTATACAGTATTAAGATATCCAATTGACTTAAGTTGATGAGTGTGAACTGAGTTTAATGACATGGTAGATTATGTACACACTGAAAGGCTTTTATCAAATCGGAAAGCCCAGAGCAAAAAATCTCACTGTCCTAAAACAAAAGGCATCATACAATATATGGCTCAAGCTTTGTGTCCTTTCCTTTTCTTTTGAAGAGAAAATAGAAAAATCACATTCAATCCAACATTTCTATGGATGCAGGATTAAAAAGCAGATAGTTATTTGAGGAATAAAAAAGAAATACAAGCAGCACTATCTCAAAACCTCAAAGAGGATATAAGAATATTATTTTTGCCAACTATGGTTGAGAAATGGACCAAACTTTGTTCGTATGGTAACAAAAATGCATCATAGGCAACAGAGATATACTGCAGCATACCCATGCCAATCTCCAAGCTTCCCTCCTCCATGTCAATGCTGTTTTGGGCCACAACCATTTTCACGGGAAAGCCTATATTCAAGGACGAAGATATACTAAGCAGACCATAGCTCAAGATAGAAACCTTGGACCATGAATTCCGAGATATGATAGAAAAGTGTATTTACTCGGTAACCTTCAAAAGCCTTAGATGCCCCATGTTATAATCCAAACAAAAGAAAAGACATGCTAATAATCGAATCACCAAAAAAAATGTTGGCCAAGTACAGTAAGATATCTTGGAATTCTTTAAGTTTTCCTTTCATATCATTTGCACTCAATCATGACAATCCAAAATGCAAATGACATAAAACCCAAACAGAGAGACTGCCTTCTATTCACAAAACTAACCATTTGCAGTGCTGTAAAAGTCGTCCTGCGAAAAACCCAAGAGAACCACCAGACTCTCCTACTATACATAAATAAAAGAAATTCCAAGATCCCCACGGTGAAAACTGAAAACTACATCACAAGATTCCACTCAAGAATTAACAAAGATCCATTACCCCCAACAACGAACTAACAAAACGTAACATCCGTAAATCAGAAATTCTCAACCACAAATTTCAAGAAAAGAACGAGAAAGAAAAATAGCACTAAGAACGAAATCTGCGCAAACCAAAAGATCGATCGAGGAGCCCATTTACAGCGCCATATAGAAAGATCAAGCAAAAAGAAGGTAACAAGAAATAGGAATCGTAACAGGAGATTGATGTAGAACTGATACCCTAGTGTACAGCAACCGGTAAGTAGCAACTTCAATCAACCAATCGAAAGCAAGGATCGTAAGAAACAAGATGATCCAACAAATAAACCGACTCGAGCGCCGCGTAATTTCTCCAACATTGTGGCGTAAAATGCGAAGTCGGGGAAAGAAGACGGTACCTTCGGATGCGATCACGAAGAGAGAGAGAGAGAAAGGCGAGGAGAGCACGTAAAGAACGTGACTTCTGTGGGACATGAGGTTCCCCATTCCGTTGTTTTTCTTTATCGCAGCGATCACGTTGGAGATTCATCGTCAACCGTTGGACCATGATCAGACGAAGGACGCTGGTCACAGGTGAGAGCCCGTCTATGATGGCGAAATGAGAAGGAAAAGTGTTTTGCTCGCGACGTCTACCCACAGGCGACAAGAGAGAAATCGTACCAGGTGGGACCCAACCACGACAGGCCAATGCGGAGAAGGCCAACTCAAGATCACATTTCTCTTTGGATTTTTCCTGCTTTTCTGTGAGAAGCATAGACTGCCAATGAACTTTACACAGTAAAAAAGAAGACAATTTTATACCAATATCACATGAGATCCAACCCAATCAAACTCCTTAAATCATGTAAATTACCTCAAGAAGTGTCATAATTTCACATGAGATATAAAAAAAATAAAAAGGAGAGGACATCACATGAGATTCAACCCAAAAAAAAAAGAAAAATCAAACTCCTTCAATCAAGTAAATTACCTCAAGAAATGTCATAATTTTGTTGGACCTCAGAACAAGAATGGCAACAACTTCTCCCGGAGGGGATAACACGCCTGGAAATAACAATTTAAAAGTAAAATGTTTAGCAACATAAACAGAGCAACGTGAGCAACGTTGCTGGAACGACATTATTGCTCTACAGTTAAGACTGCATACTTCAATTAAGTTTTGGAGAGAACATCTTTGCAGTGCCTGCATCAAATTGTGCCCTTTTCCACTACTTTTTCTTCTCTTCTGTCGTTCTATTCCTCTTGATTCTTATCCTGCTTTTCCTTCCCTTGTTTGGCTCATCCAAAAATGTCCTTGCAAAGTCGTAGATTGATGATGGAAGAAGCTTTTGAGTCCCAGGCCACGAGCCAAGTCAGTATGCGCCAGGCCATACCAGTTTCGACTGTAGCAGTACACTGTAATACTATAGCACTGCTACAATGCTCGGTACACCTGTGTACTACTCGGTACACCCGTACCGAGAGCCCAGGTTAAAACACCGGTACGATACGGTATTACGAACCTTGGTTAAGACTACATACTTCAATTAAGTTTTGAAGAGAACATCTTTGCAGTGCCTACATCAAATTGTGCCCTTTTCCGCTCCTTTTTCTTCTCTTTTGTCGTTCTATTCCTCTTGATTCTTATCCTGCTTTTCCTTCCCTTGTTTGGCTCATCCAAAAATGTCCTTGCAAAGTCGTAGATTGATGATGGAAGCTTTTGAGTCCCAGGCCACGAGATGAAAAATTAAACTCCTTAAATCAAGTAAATTACCTCAAGAAATGTCATAATTTCGTTGGACCTCAGAACAAGAATGGCAGCAACTTCTCCTGGAGGGGGATAACACGCCTGGAAGTAACAATTTAAAGGTAAAATGTTTAGCAGCATAAACAGAGCAACGTTGCTGGAACGACATTATTGCTCTACAGTTAAGACTGCATACTTCAATTAAGTTTTGGAGAGAACATCTTTGCAGTGCCTGCATCAAATTGTGCCCTTTTCCACTACTTTTTCTTCTCTTCTGTCGTTCTATTCCTCTTGATTCTTATCCTGCTTTTCCTTCCCTTGTTTGGCTCATCCAAAAATGTCCTTGCAAAGTCGTAGATTGATGATGGAAGCTTTTGAGTCCCAGGCCACGAGCCAAGTCAGTATGCGCCAGGCTGTGCAAAGAACAGACAATAGTCAAGAGTTTGGGCTTAGAAACGGGGACCATCAACAAATGCTAAAAGCCACAATATCATTTGGAACTCACATAAATTACCTTTTGTTTTGTGAGACCTTTCAGCATCTTCTCACATATGGGCCATAAGCATCAAATGGAGGATAAGGCATTGGATCCAAATTGATATCAAGTACAAAAACCCAAAAGAAATCATCAATTACCTTGTGATGCCATGTCAACAACATCATGAAAATGCTAACACAGAGCAGAACATGTTCGATCACCAGGAACTATCTAGCATTATTACCTAGTAATGCTAGTGCAGTAAGCCTCACTTCTGTCTTAATTTCAAATCTGATAATGGCATAAAGAATGATATCAGTCTAAGAAACTAGATTAAGAAAATTCTAGGTTTTGTAGAGTAACAGAACTATGAAACTATAATATAATTTTTTTCATATATAACTTGTATGGTTTTAGTTCACTTATAAATGTTTTTAATATATATACATATATATATATATATATTTATATTCATGATTGACTTCCTTATTTTTGTCAGATTTTTTAAGTCATGGATTGTTAATGTAAATGTTTCATGCTTAAAAGTATCATAAAAGGAAATAATGCTCACATGAAGATTTTATGAAATTGCAAATGTCCAATCAACATAGAAATTTTAAAAATCATAATCTTGACGAATGTCATGAAGTTCAATAATAAGTACATTGTCATTATAGAAGTCAATCATAGAATATTAGGTTCCACATTACAAATTCTATATGGAGAAAAGATCTACTAGACACCTGTAGCAGCGACTGAAATTGTGAAGGAAAGCAAAGACTTTCCATGGTGAAGGTGAAGCCAAATAATGGACAATTAGCTCCAAACACTGAGGGAGCTTGAGTGTACCAAAATAGAAATACAGATGGAGTTTTAAACAGTATTGATTGAGAAACATAACCAGGAGACTAAGTATCGTTTTGATAGAGGATAAGATGAGAGAATATCGTTTAAGCTAGTATAAACATGTGCTTAAGAGACATTCGGATGTGATAATCAGAAGAGATGAAATGATTAATATTAATGATACGATGAAAGATAAAGGAAGATCTAAAAAGACTTTAATAAAAACTATAAATAAAAAATTAAGTATTCTGAACTTAACTAAATATATGACTTTTATATATCTTAATGGCGACAAAAGATTAATGTAGCCAACCCCAAATAGTTGAGACTTACGACTTTGTTGTTGTTGTATAAGAAAAGAAATGATTGAAATAGATTCTTTTTAAAATTGAACAATCGAATGAAATTCCTACATTGTAGGAAAGCATTTGTTTCTTATTAGTCAGTCAATTATTGTCTATGATGTCTTATTATTATCTAGCAAAACAAGATTGTTTTCATTTTCGTCCTCTAATGCTTCCTCATAAAGTTCTCGTAATACGGAGTCATCATGATACAATTGAAACCACTACTCTATCATCTTTATGTCCATAGAATATCTCATCAAATTCACCCTAAAAACAACACATTTAAAATAAAAAAACAAGTTGTCAATAATACATATAATATGTCTTTGTCGAAACATCATAAAAGAAATTATTGCGTGTAAAAAAATTTACAGATAATTTTTTCTCACTAATATTACTTTAATGATTTGTTTTTAGTGTCAAATGAGTCTTATCCTAGTTTTTATCGCCAAATAATTTAGTTTTGTGTATACCTCACTTATATATTTATTGTTTCAGACAAAGGCATCGAATATATGAAGAAAACAGGGTGATTAAAACAATCTATTTATTGAGGCCAATAGAAGAAAAAAATCAAGGAAAAATCTACTCTACTACCAATAGAATATCTTGCCATTAGTAGTCTTTTGAAGCATTCTTTGGCACTTAATTTTATTTTTTTCCCCCTGTTGTGTTGCATCTCAATCGATACCATTTGAACACCATCTCATCTATAAACAACTAAACTGATATTACCGCGAGAATTATTTTGTTTGGTTCAAAAAAGAAATAGGATAGGCAAAATCTCACCCAAAAGAAATCCTTCAACAGCGAGTGTTCCGAGAATCGTGGCGATGCGTCTGCTTGTCCAGCCAACACTCATAGCTTGCGCATTTCCCGTTCTTGCCCGGCAAAGTAGAAGGCCCCACAGCTGTGTCAAATCAGTAAAGACTGATAGTTGAGACCGGCTGGTAAAAAAGAACAAGCACTGCTCTAAAAATAAGACAGCAAACCTTTGCGGTCCAGCCAATGCGGGGCGACTCGAGGACAGGGAAAAGATTCCAATATCAAAACAGCAGCGGCAGCGACTGGAAAAGACAAAGACAACGCGTCTGCACCACCGCGAAAAAGCACAAAATTGAGACGTTGAAAGGGGAGGAGGAGGAGGAGGAGGAGGAGGAGGAGGCCACAAAAGTCGTGTAAGCACCCTTTTTCCTCCAAGAAAGAGACGGAAACTGACCGAGAAATTAATTCCTCGTGATGCTGCATCTGTTCCCCCGAACCTGCCACCCACCTCCCTCGCCTCTTCTTTCCGGCCACCACATCAGCGACGCCACATCCGTGGCCCCCACACACCCTCTTTGTGGATCTCTTATATATACCGGGGTATTACTAATTCCTGCACCTCACGGTCTCACCTGCCACTGGTCTCGGTCGACTCCGCGCTGACCGCTGATGGAAGTAGACGGGAGGGAGATGCCCCGCTGCCGGACCACCGTGCTGCAGGACCAGGAATCCGATGAAGCGGATGTCCCGATGATATCACTCGATGAGGAGGACGAGATAGTCGAGGTGGAAGAAGAGGCGGTGGAGGAGGTGATGAGGTGGCTGGAGCGAGAGCTGAGCGGGGCCACCGTGGGGCCGGGGGCAGGGCCGCAAGCGTTCGCGCAGGCTGACGGCGGCAGAGAGGAGACCTGCGGTGCCACTTTCTCGGACTCCTCGTCTACCGTGATGGCCAGCGTCGACACGCGCGGGGTGGTGGCCGGTGTCTCCCGCTTCTGGCCCGCCTACTGGGCGGCGGAGCGCGATGACGGCGGTGGTCGATGGGTCGCAAGGACGGACCCGAACTCAGCGGGGGTAATGGAGGATGCAAAGGAGGTGGAGGAGGACGAGATGGAGTGGTTGGCACGCGTGTTGGGTGGGGCGGAGCTGGAGCCGGGGCTGGAGCAGGACGAGAGCGGCGGCCTTCTCTTCCTGCCTCGGGAGGAGAAGTAGAAAGAGAAAGATGTACTATAAATGATCTCCACGCTATAAAATATTACGTACAAAAACGATCCCATACCTCCTCAGGATGTAACATATAGTTGCAGGTTCCATGGCGTCTTCGTTGAACTGAAAGCAGCACAAAGAATTTCATATGATGAAGAAAAGAAATGGCAGCAGCAGAAACAGTTTGGGTCAGTGCTGGAAAACCCTTACCCAAACCTCTCCCGAGACGAACCAGAACCAGAACCAGGAGAGGGCATCGGCGACGAGGAACGGATGAAAAATGGGCAGAAGGGGAACGACGGCGAGAAGATCATTCCTCGTTTCGATACAAACGAGGACATGAGATCGGCCGGCCGGGAAAGCAGAACAAAGGACGAAGACGCAAGACCATCCGGCCACCATTGACCAACCAAAAGCCATAGACGAGAAGGATGAAAACCCTACAATGCAAGACCCATCCGGCCATGGATTACCGCACAAACGAAACAAGAAATGAAAAAGGAAAACATAGATGCGAAGGCAGGAAGAAAGAGCAGTAGTGGGGACGATTAGCCCGAGTCGGAGGAGGAGATCATGCTAACCGGCAGCAAGAGAGGAGGCGCCAGAGTGGGTTGTGGTTGGCGAGCCAGTCGAAGACAACGAGGACGAGGGACTTCCACCGCCCGCATCTCGCCCACGCCGTCCGCCTCCTCCGCTAAACCCCGTTTAATAATTTGGAAAAATTGCAAATGTATATCGACACGTTAAACTATAAGTTTATTATTACACAAATTAACAACCTTGAAACATATATATATATATATATATATATACAAACAAAATTTCAAGAGTTTAACATTTTTTACTATTGAATGAAGAATTATTTACCTCACTGCAATATTCCCTAGTTAACTCATTATAAAATATTACATTAGTATATATATATTAGTGAACCTTTACGCCGTGGTGGATGTGTCAGCATAACTCGATCTAATCATAGATGTGCAAGGTCGCCCACGTGGATGCTTGGATGCTGATGACGAGCATGTATCGGGTTAGGTCAGATTCGAGCCTCGTTCCTCGAGCATTGTCTTTTTTCTTTTACAAGTGACATGCAAGATCGCTCTCACGAAGACTCGGGAAGTAGAAGTGCACGTCGGGTCAGGTTGAGCTATGAGTTTTGTTGCTTGCTTCTTCATCGCCAACCCCTGCACATAGGTCGAGGTCGGGAGAAAGATTTCCTAACTCAGATCCCTCCGAAACTTAAGTTAGCATTTGATGGAATGAAGAGAGTTGAGCGTTCCCAATCCCCCCCTCCCATGTGGGGTCAATTAACTGCGATCGACTTAAGCCGAGCACCGACCAGACCAATCTGCATAGATCGACACCGCACGACACCACCCTGAGCTTTCCGAGATGATTATACTATGATGATGTCGTGTGTATATATATATATATATATATATATATATATATATATATATAATGACGATTAAATTAACTTAATCCTGACTTCAATTCCCACCGAATGAGGTTCTCTGATCGAACCCTTGAAGGAAGGCATCCTACAAACAACGAGAACATATCTCAAATGTTAACATTTCAACTTGAAACAGATAGCATTATGACGAAACATCAATACGACGTTAATTTAACTCGGCTGTATTGTCTCTCGTAAAAGAATAAAATAGAAATAGTAGCACTTAGTTTTACAGGGTTAAATGACAACGGGTCAAATAGCAGATGCAAATAGGCTTTCATCATAGTGTAAGATAATTCATGGCCGCCACCAAAGGAAATGCCACAAGACTAATGTTGGCAGGCTTTGGAATGTTTCTCATATTATAGCGATCTCTTGATCAAACAGCTCAAGCATGCCTGCTTGCTATTTCTCTTTAACCAATAAGAACGTCGAGCAACTCAGACAAAAGGAGACTTGTATTAGAATCATTGAGCTGGATCAAATTCTCTAAACCCATTCTTGAATTCTTCCACCATTTGCAGTTCATCTTCCTTGCTTAGCTTACAATTCCTCCAATCAGCTCGATCTGCCATATTTAATAAGCCTGCCATCACCTGCAGAACTTTAACAACTTTATTACCATGGAGACGAAGCATACAGAAACACGATTACATAAGTTCAAACAATGAAACCAAGTACACTATTTACAAAGAACTGGAAACATCGGCATTTTGCAAGTACACTAGTATATTTTTACCGAGTAAACCAAGTGATGAGAACAGTCAAATCCTAAAGCACCCGATTTTTGGTATCATGTCTCACACTTTAAAGCCCTTCCTGTATCGCTTTATTACCATGGAGACAAGCAGACAGCAACATGAATACATAAGTTCAAACAATGGAACCAAGTACACTATTTACAAAGAACTGGAAACATCGGCATTTTGCAAGTACACTAGTATATTTTTACCGAGTAAACCAAGTGATGAGAACAGTCAAATCCTAAAGCACCCGATTTTTGGTATCATGTCTCACACTTTAAAGCCCTTCCTGTATCATCAGTAGATCATAGCCCGCTAAGACACGAGGAGGAGGGTTTTAGAGCAACTAAAACAAGTTGAACCTATTACAACCACTACATGTACATGGATGGCTGCCACTATCCAGTTACATGGATGGCTGGAGAATCCGGTGCCCATTGGCAACGTCAGGGTTTTGATCCCAAAGCCATGCACACCTTTGTGTCCAATGTACGTGTGTGAATAACATGTATACAAATATATATAGGGAAAAAAACTACAAGGAAAAATTAAGAATTCCAGATAGAAATATATAAGGGGGCGATCCCAAAGCCACGCACACCTTTGTGTGCAATGTACGTGTGTGAATAACATGTATACAAATATATATAGGGAAAAAAACTACAAGGAAAAATTAAGAATTCCAGATAGAAATATATAAGGGGGAAAACATACAAGGACAAATCAAGAATTCAATATGCTTTTGTGCAACTTACCTCACGTCCAAATTGGACTGGGAACTTTTCCTTGTCATCAACAACATGCAACAAAATTGCACCCTCAGGAAGTTCAACGTAGAACATACTTGAGGTGCTGTTTAACTGAGATCTCAATAGTTGCCTACCTTGGCTAGAGTCACCATCTGCAGAAGTAACAAAAGTAATACTTAAAAGACATCATCAGACATTCGGACCAAAAAAATTCTTCTTTTGGACCACCTCTAGTTACCAAGAAAACAAGAAAAATTTAAACCAAAAACACGATATAAAACTTAACATATGAACAAAATATAATATCACATATTTAAACATGTATTGCCAGCTCCAGTTATTTAATTAAGAGTGCATTGGTTGTCAATAAAAAAAAACAATTAATAGTAAGAGGTGGCTCAGGCATTTAATAAGCAGACCTTTTTTAAGTTAATTAAACTGGCACATATTGAAATTTTATTGCCCTAAATAATGCTCCATAAAAAAAAATCACATAGCCGAACCCAAATGGTTGGACAATCATGACTCGTTATCATTGTTGTCATCATTACAACTGGAAGTTATATAGCCAGGTTAATTAAGTGACTTCAGCATGTACTATGTCTAAAAACCATCACCTAAATTAAGCTAATTTTATTTACTATTTTTACTGAGAAGTGTGAGGACCAAGACAAAAAAAGAGAAGGGGAAGAGAGAGAGACCTGAGGTTCTAAGTGGAAGTCTCACAAGGACGGGTCAAACCAAAAGCACAGTTGAAGCCTATTCAGAAACCAACCAGCTCCCTGTTGATGGTTCACTGGTTGAACCGACAATTTCGAACATTTTGATCGCTTAACATTGTTGCTGGTTTTTCCCATCTGGAACCAACATGCATTGGACCATTCTTTAGTAAACAGGTCGAACCAACCAGTCTTGCCAGGTCTCTAAACATTGATCAAGAGACAGTAGGTTACTACAAGTAGAATATGCTAAAAATGCTGGGAACAAAAACAGAAGTCAGAGAAGCCCCCGTCTATATGTAACGTTGATGACCTCACACTCAGCATTAGTATCAAAAGATTTCTCAGCATTATGAACTGAAGGTTGTATAAAGCCTCCAAAAAGGCAGAATTTAGAGAAAGTACTGTATAACTGTGCTTCCAACAATTGATCCATATAGTGATTCTTTTGGCCTAAAAGACCTCTATTCGATGAAAGTCATGCATCCATGAGAGGAATGTTTTGTTTCACACCTTGGACTCAAGTAGATGATAGTTTGAGTGTTAGCCCATGAGAGGATTGCACCTCAAGAGAATCTAGGTCTTGCATCAAATGTTAGGCCTATAATATGAAGAGAATTATCAAGGAATCCAATTGCCTAAGTGCACCTCATAATCACAAATATTCAGTGACTCATCTAAGCTACATAAAACACTCTCATGTAGTAAATGATGAGTTAAACTGTCAGATTCAGCAAATAAGTTTGAAATAATGGACTTCACCATCAGAGATGTATTATGCTGTTCTTGAAAAAAATTCATAATGTAAAAAAATTGTAACTGTCTTAACTTGACTAATTTAAAAAAATACTATATACCAATATATCCAAAGACAAACCATACCAGGATTCAGTGTTGCAAATTCAAATCCTAATTTCTTGGATGCTAAATTGAAAATCCGCTTGACATTGGATGCTTTAGACAATGGGATAGGAATAGCCTGCAAAGGATCGTTTAGAAAAGTTTTAAAAATGCAATCATGATCATAAAAGACATTATCAGTCACAAAGCCTAAAGCATACTAGAAATCATAATCATCCATTGACATGACCTCTCCAACAAAAAAATGCTATCAGCTAGGAAGTGTTGCTGAACTCCTGGATGCACCATATATGGGCAAGAAGGATATGCATGACCCAAAAATTATAATAAGAATCAGAGACCTTTACCAATAAAAAGTGTCATACATTATATACTTCTACATGATTCCAATATCAAGAAAAGATGCAGTTGAAACCATCATGAATCCTAAAAATGTTTGCGAAATGTTACAATAAATCAGAAATCATGTATATGACAAATAATGGTTTTGCCAAGTCCATTAATCAGCAAGTTCTGAGAAGCTCAAAAGGCCAGAGAAAGTTAATATTGACAAATTATCAAAAAAGAAATAAGAGAATAACTAGTTGTCATGAGAAGAAATCTAGGAGGGCAGTATGAACACTTCCAGTCAAAACTGATATTATATATATATATATATATATATATCATTGAATTTGAGATGTCAGAATCACAGGATTCAGTACAGAACAAGAAGTTTATGTCTAGCTCTCAAGTGACTTGAATTACTCTGATATAAAGACTTACGTCTCAAACTGGGATATAAAGACAATAGGGATATAAGGATCAGTAACATAAAGTAAGCCAAATGCCATCCAGTAAGACATTATGTTGTGTTAGCAAACAGTTGATTTAGCAAGGTGGAGTTTTGTTTGTTGCCAGCAGCAGCGTGAAGAAAAAGAAAACCAAGTATATATAAAGGCACAAGGAATAACTGAAGAAGAACGCAATGAAATGTGTCTTAGCAACATGGTATGCATATTCTCTTTGCAAGACTAATTGGCCATTTTAAGTGATGCTGTAGAATTGTAGACAATCCAATCTTTCAGTTTATTATTGTACCATTACTGGCTTGCATCCCTGCTGATAAAGCACATTCTAGATAAGACCAACAGCCATTTATTGAGAACAGGTAAATACACTTATTCCACTCATTGAACTCCATATGCTTGGCCTCAGCCTGAAACAAAAGGCTGATGTCCAAATATTGCAGTATGCTGCAATTTACATACATAGTTTAGAAACAGTCAACTCAATCATCACGACCATCTTTATCCAACTTATATGGTTGGACACAATCTTTGGTCAGACTAATAAATACCCATTGGTACATAACATAACTATCTAACCAGTTCCTTTGGGATTACCACTACCTCCAATCAAACAGATGGATGGGTAATGTTAAGTGAAACACTATGAAAAAATATGTTCATGTTAGAAAATATTAAACTTAATAATTTAAAATAAAAATATTTTCCATAACTAGTATATTGTTACTTAATATTCTAATTTATACACTACAATTTTTATTTAATAAACATATATTTAATTCCTTTTAATTGATTCACCTTTGAACAATCTCTTAAATGATATTATTCAATTTTCAGCTGATTCCAATCCCTTCGATCTGATCCTCCTGATAAGGCTGATACCAACATTATGCAATTGATTAATATCAATCCCAATTCTTATTATATGACCTACGATAATTTTTTATATAATGAATTAAAGTTAAGTAAATTCAATAATCAATTTCAGATTTGATATAGTCATTTTCTCTTGACTCACCAAACTCATAAAATTTCAATCAACAATCCATCTTCTTTTTCTAAAAAAATGTATTTGGAGATTCAGAGAAATGAGATTATGGTATTCAGCATGGATGCCAAACCATTGAATATTTAAGTCTTGGAGAAGCACTTCCACTATGCAATCCACAAATTTTATATGAACAACAGGTTGAATAAGAGAGAAGGCTACAAATTGGACACTCACATATATTTATTCTATAATAAACTTAAATATCATTATAAACCAGATAAAATATTCCAATATTATGTAATAGATGGTTAGACAAACCAGTTGCCAAAAAAGAAAAAAATGGAATCAAAAGTTCATCAAAAAAATAAGATCCTTCTTACCTGAAGATTAGCATGAGGACTCTGGGGAAATATCAACTCAAAGAAAACAACTGCTTTGGCTTGATTCTTAAAATATATATTGAGTGCACTTTTGTACTTCTCAAGCTCTGTTTCAGTATCCAAAGGCATTGTAAGAGTGTTAGGGCAATGCTGAACTGGTACCAGCAGTACATGGTTCGGAACAAGTGGACCTTTAGCAAGTGCACAGTAGTAACTTTCTCCAATGCTTAATACGAGATGTGACTCCACGTTTGGACTTGATAAGCAGAACCAACAACTCCTCTCTGTTCTTCCTCGACCACTAAATCATAATGAATCAAAAATTAAACATTTGAGGCACTTTAGTGATGAAAAGATTCTGGAGTAATGTGACGAATCATGTAAAAGCAAGAGAGGCATGCACAAGCACGACAAGGTTTTGATGAAAGGACACGGAAACACAGATTAAATTATCAATGATCAACTGAGGCATTAAAGCCAGATATGAGAAACCCTCAAAACTATATATGCTGAAAAGTGCGCTCTTTATAAACAGGATGACATCATAATTAAATATTAAGTATTCAACTGACCTTTGGGTTCTCTCTTTTTGCGGGAAACTAGCCCCTGATTCAGCTAGACTGTGACCAAACTTGCAATCAGGACCCCGTTCACACTTTCCTTTGTTAAGAAAATCAAAACAAACATTTCTCATATAGTGCTCTCTGGCTTCCTCATCATGTCTAAAGTGACACTTGCCCCCTCGAGAACAGGATCCTGTAGATGTGAATTTGAAGCACAGTCTTCCGCTATCATTTTCTCCTTGTCTCTGCCTCTTTTGTGAAGTGTCATAACGCCAATATTGTGTATCAGAATCACTAGGTCGCTTCGTAGTTTCTCTTGTGTGACTTACTTTCTCACCAAGTAAATATGGCAACATAGTTGTGTTTGGCGGCCGAGCACGAATCTCACTACTAGACATCATAGATGCTGGAGTAGGAGAAATCGCATGAATAAATTTCTGGCAAGCAGATATAGATGACAACAGTTATATAGTGCCTGACAACTACATTTGCAAAAAAAACTGAAATGTGAATTATTCTAAAAAACATATTGCCTCATTGAAGAGGCTGACAGAAAAGCAAAATGTTACAAACCCTAGTAAAGTTACATATATGTTGATTTCGTACACTGCACATAACTGCTACTACAAGTAGAAAATCCTGTAAGTTACACGTCAACACCGAGAATTATAAGGTCCATATGTTCTAATTTCTAGTTTTTTCCACTTCGAGCTTATTTAAATTGATAATCAATCAAACAGGACTTCAAATTCAGAAACTCCAAGAATAAAAGAAGTGTAATTCTATAGCTCTATTTCACTGTCATGGTCAATATAAAGAGGATATTAAGAAAAAAAAAAGAAAGTAACGTAATACACATTAAAGAAACATATATCAGATGGACAAACAGAGGACATAGTTAATATCGACATTAATCATTCATGTTACCTAACCTTTCCAGAAGGTGAGATTCACAAACATGGGTTTAGCCTCTAAATACTAAAGTATTTTTGAAATAGGTCCCACATAGAACAGGAGAGAGCAGTTAACTAATTGTTGCTACAAGGTTCCCTTTCTCCCATTAAACTGTTTAATTTTCAAGAAAGAACATGAAAGACAGGCCCAAAAAATGATGATATATTTTCCTTGTGTTATTTGTCCAATTCACTTCTGAATTCTTTATTATAAAATCCCACTATCAATGGTTCCTTAACTTCCCTACGTCATAGAGGGGAGATTATGTACATCTATGAACAAATAAAAAATAACAAAAAATAGACTGATTTGCCAAACCATGAAAGCCCAACAAGTGCAGCATGGGAATCAATCTTTCATCCTGAGGAAGTATTGCCAAGCAGTAGCACTTTGCTAACCAGTCGTTTCAAAAGATAACCAAAAGTATCATATATGAAAAGGATAAATATGAAATGTGCAGGTGCGTACAGAATGGTAGGCCATGTCACATATTCATTGATACAGGACAACCAAAAATTAATTGTTCCATACAAGTTCATTGCAAAGCATGGAAATGTAGATGCTATGAAGAACAAATATAGTGTTTGGACTAATGAAAAGTCTGTAAAGAAGAATTTATTACATTTATCAATGATCCATATCTGCACACGTAAGAATCATAAATCTGCTGAAACAAACCTGTTTATCTTTGTTCCCGACAGCAGCTAGTCCAAGAAAACGCGTCACATGCACAGACTCATTATTGGTGTAGGGTTCACGTGCATAAAACACACCTTTGGTACCTGCAATGTGATACCTAAAAAAGAAATGAAAATGGGAAAAAAAGAGCATCATACATATGAAATCTTTTCCTTAGAGGATGTTCACATGTATAAACAAAGAATCAAATGCCAGATTATCACTGGTAGCAGAACAAGAATATAAGATCAAAGCAACTGGTCAGAGCTTTAATTTGAATGGTACAAGAGATTATAATTTACCAGCTATTCAAACACAGAGGTAGTATGAAAATCATAGAGTTCCCAGAAGTGTTAAGTTTAATATATAGTGGATCTATCATTCAGCAGGAAGGGAAAATTGATTATAACATTTTTAATAGTGTTAAATGAAATGGCTAAAGTGGGAAGGTGTAGCCTGAGGTTTATATGCAAGGCTAAAGTGGGGGGGTCGGTCATGTACAACTAAGATTAGAAAACAGGTATTCTAGGACAGTTGCAAAGTTAGCCGTGCTTTATGGATTAAAAATGTTGGACTATTAGGAAACATGTTCTAAATTGCTCACTGCTCAGAAGAGGATCTTGACATAGATGTGCAATGCCATCTAGAGAATCAAAACAAAAGAAACATTTATATTCATGAACAATTGGATGTAGCCCCAAGAAGAAGATCAAACAAGGGAAAACCTTTTGAGCTTGTATGAGCACCATCTTTTAGTGATTCAGAGATGTTTTGGACAACATGAGTCAATCAGAAGTAGTGGTGTGAAGAGATTGAAAACTTTATTCAGAATAATAAAATGGGATTAGTCTGCTGTTAAGTGGACTATTGATATTACCTAAACAAATACCACCGGAATAAAGATCCATGTCGCTAACATCAGTAGTTAGGGCATCCTGTCTTATTTGTAGATAGTATGCAATAAATACAAAATATTAGATAGAAAATCTAGCGACTCAGATTGTGTTAAAAAACCTTAGCCAATAGAACCAAATGAAAGGACTATTTTACTTGTCGGTCCCAAATAGCAAATCAAAAGCTGTTATTTTCAATACAGATTGTGTTGAAAAAAGTCTCAGTGTCAGTTTAAATGTCAAAATGCCTCATGCCCAAAAAGACTAACTACCATTGGTTGTTGTCCATCAGAAGGATGAGAATAAGCTAACTTTCGATACAAGGATTTGCATCTCATCCTGGTTTAAGGGATGAAAGTATAGAACACCTCAGAAATGGAAAACAGATGGATATTCTAAAGTGATTAATAGACAGACATGTGAAAATGGCATCATCGGTGGTCTGTAACATACATGACTGTCTCCAGTGATATATGGAGGTGTTTCTGCATATAAGCATATCTCCATAAATTCAAAACACAATATTTCATGCAAGTTGAATGATAGAAATTATACGAGGAACGAATAACATCCATTTGAACTTATGTTGCTCCATCAAAAAAAATTTCTGAGTTAGAATTTGTGTCAACGAGCTGCATGAAGTAATATTAGTGTGAGAAATAACTTACCTAGGCTTGATTTCTGCAGCCAGCTCTGAAACAAGAGGATCACAGCCCGATGGGTCTGCAACCACCGGAGGAGTATTGGAAGTGTCAGCTCCATTGGAGACCCCACTTGGCCATTCGTTAGTAATAAATGATCAAGGAAGCCAAGAAAGCTCAGAATTCTCAAAAAGCAACAACAACGTACATGAAGAAGAAAAGCTACACACTAGTTTACGGATATGTCAAGAACAAATCGACAATTCCTTGCTCTTCGGCCAGTGCTCGCAATGCACCAACATCGTCCTCGCTGTAAATCCCACTCTCATCAGCCCCAGAAGATTGCCTACCGGACAAATACACCACTGACAACCCTGCTACCATTTAAGAAACAAATTGAAGACACAGGAGGCTTAAGAAGAATAAAGCAACGGCAACGGAGACAAAGTTACTGCCGACCGTGGAGGGAGAACTTGCCACTGCCCTTCAACCAGAATAGATTGGGGCAGACCTCCAGCCCATCGGTCTTGAACCCACGATTGGAGGGAAGCTTCGAGGCGGCAGAGAGGAAGCGGGCGGCGCCAACGCCGTAGTCTCCGGTGAAGTAAGTGGGGATGGGAACGGCTGAGCGGCCCTCGATGTAGTCGGCGACTTCGTCGAGGCCATCGGCGGAGTCCGGGAAGAACTGTCCGACGCAGAGAAGGGCATCGAAGGGGCCGGTGGACTTGTTCACCTGCATCGGAAACGATGGGTTACGCTTTCACTTCAGACGCATCGCGGTCGAGAGAGAGAGAGAGAGAGGATCCCTACCGACTGGACACGTTTGAAGAGGTGGCTGAGGCAGCCGAGGACGTCGCCGCAGAGGAGAATCCTTGGCGGCGGAGTCGCCATCGTTGCTCGTGGGTCAGAATGAGGCGCAGTGGCGGGAGACTGTGACGAGGACGACGGAGCCCTAAGGCACCTCGCCATGTGAGGCCGACTACTAACAGGCCGGCGTTCCAATGAACGAGACTGAGCTGGGCCTCTTAGGCACAAAGCCCAATAATACACACCGTCAATAACAATTTGCGGATTTAATAAACATACATAAAAACAAAGAAAACTGCCGCGTGGCATTGATTAAATGGCTGCTTAGTTCATAATATAGTTTATCGCGCCGACAAATATGACAACAGTTGGCCTTCTGAGAACATATCCATTGGGAATGGCACAAAGTTCCTAACAAAGAAAACTGCAGGGAAATGAGTCATCTCCATTCTACACAAATCCTGTCAATCCAAACACTTACACGCCTCTTTACAACATATCATCCACTATCTTCAACAAAAGAAAGAAACCACAATCAAGGAGGCATAGTGGCTGAACACTTCTACCTCATGCCGCCACCAACGTTAATAGGTCGGGCATGGGTTCTTCCAGGTACAAGAAACAACGACAAACGGAACCAGCACAAACTGGAACTGATGTAGAAACCTTCCATTTGGGGAGGAACATAAGATAAAACCATGTGTATGGTAAACTAGTAGTAAGCTACACATCAGCCTCAGGAGCCTCTTCAGCTCCTTTTATTACTGCCGCAAGCCAATCAGAAGCAGATGCTTGGATCTCAGGCTGCACTTGCAAATCTAGATATAAAGGAGTAACAGCTATCTGAACCACGTCCAAAAAACCATGTTAGCTAGTAAAACCAAGACACTATATAATGAAACCTAAGGTAGAAATACTCACAAATCCATTTGCCAGGGCTCTGAAATCAGAATCTTCTTCAACCTCGGCTTCCTGCTCCTTCTCAAGGAACTGCAAACAGAACAGCATAATTGACTTATCCACTTATTGTATATTGTATATTTGTAAGAAAAAAATTATGGACCACGTAAAAGCAAAGAAACTCCTGGTCATCTTTAGTGAAAACCTAGTCATGAATAATATAAGCAAAACACATCGATCCTTTCGTGAGATGTTGTCCACAGCAATTTGTACTGCAAGTTACTGTAAGATTGGCTAATATTTCAATTAAGAGATACGAGTCAGCCATGAGATCGTAAACATCACTGATCTTTTGTTGTGCCTCTACTTCAACTCAAGAATACAGTCTAACCTCCAGTCGAAAGTACTTCTTGACCGCTTCTCTCTGCTCAGGTTTTCCAGCTTCTGCAACTGATTCGATTTCTACAATTTTCCTCTGAGCACCAACGCGGCGTGCTGCACCCTGGAAAACACAAACTATCCATAAGTAATGGGAAAGCATTCAAAAAGTTCAAAACCAAAGGGCAAATATACTGACAGCTGCAGAGGCATCTCGGCCAAGCTGTGCAAGCTGGATACCAAGGCTTTGATGCATAGACATGAACTGCCCTGCAGTGGGATGCCTACTTGCAGAGACGGCTTGCCAGTTCGAAGCATATCTCCAAAGGCTCTGCCTGGTCAGCTTAAAGCCCTGCCAAAAATTTATGACAATAGGATATCAAGTGTAAAGACAAATATCTCGATAACAATAAACAGGCTGAATACATGAATTAGGAGTACGTATACAAATCATATCCAATTTGACCAACAATAATATCTAGAAGTCATGGTTTCCTTACTTGTGGAATACCACCATGGCAATCCAACTAAAGACCTAGATACGGACCAGACACTTCTGGGTGGCATAGTTGCAAACCACCTACACGCCTGTATTTCAACTGATTTCAACCAAAGACAGTAGTACAAACACGAATGGTTTGGACCAAACACAAAGATTTTAACCCTATGGTCAGGAAAATCTCATTTGTAAAATCCTAGGCAAATTGTGATAACAGAGTAACAAAGCATATATCAAGACCACCATATTGACTTCCACCGGAAGAATGCATGTAGAGAAAAGCGTTGACATGCAGATCCGTGAAAGCCGCAATGTGTTGGCAAGATAAAGACAGCATACAGATGCGAGGGCACTGCACTGAATATCAATAGTGAAGGGTAATGTCAATTCATTCAACATCACTAAGCCTGTCATATCCAAGCATTCAATGGTTATTCCATCATCCCTGCTCACAATTGCCTTTGCAGATTTATGCATCAAAACATAAACTGCCTATTCAAATTTGAATTTTACAAAAAAAACAAAAACTTAAAGGTCCACCTCCGAGTAGGTCATCCATACGAAATATCACGTTCATTGCAAGGAAATAAGAGGCATTCAAGCAAATATCAGTGCTAACAAAACTAGTCATGCCAACCGTTAGTAAAGGTTGATAACAAGTGATGGGTAAGTACTCCAGAAAGAAACTACGAAGCATTAACCAACTATCCAAAAGTAAACTTATTTAAAATGTGATCCTTGAACTAGGTAGTGAAGTATTCAAAGGGATTCTACGAATACTAATGTCCAGTCCAAAAAGATCATTAAGGTCATGACATGCACTTTGAACTATGTGCACTCCATGGCTTTAAAAATGAAGCTACGGTAAAGAATGAAGCAAAAATACATTCATGACACACAGAAGGTTAAGAATGTTGCTATAATTGATGTTAAGAAATATTCATCATAAAAACCAATATAACCACAGATGTTTGGCATCAAATGTGAAATTTTAAAGCAAAAAAAGAAGACCAGATTATCCCATAGGGATCAAAATTTATGAAGCCTCAACATGATATTCAAACTCCTAATGGGCTTAGTTTAACTGCAGCAAACCTGGTTGGCACAGGGAGCCGTGGGAATTTCTATGTTCAGCAGACAGTTTCTTGGAAAAATCCCCTTCTCAATGTCCCTTATTGCTGCATTTATCAGTGGCAAACACACATCGACTGCATCCTTGAAATCGCTTTCTTGACTCTTTTCCTTCTTCCTAACAGAAGCAATCAAACTCCGATAGGTAAAATATGAGGATCATTGATCGAGCTAGCCATCATACCAGGAAAGGCACTATTTACCAGTTCAAAGAAATCACAAGAGAGGGTACTCCACACATTAAAGCCTCCCTAGCACCAGCAACAGCACCCGAGTAGAAGCTGCATAACATACCAAAAGATTAAACGTGAAACTGAGTCCAAAAGAACAAACACTACAGATGCTAAAAACCACATGCGGATTTAAGGATTGAGTATGAAATGGAGGTCAGATACAAAAAGCACATGTTGTCGTGTTAAACATTCAAAACAATGAGATGTGAACTTTAAAGTGGAATACTTACATATTATGACCACAACAATTTGATCCCTTGTTAACTCCACTGATAACCTAAATAATGAACAAAGCGTTCATAATATTTTCAAAATAGATTTGTAATTCTATATCTGCACAAAATCTTAAGGATATAAATTTACCAGTGTGGGCTTGGACCATGAAAATAATGAGCCAGATAAAGCTAAAGAGACACAATCAGCAGCAGATCCTGTTCACAAAAATTACTTTTATGATTGCCAGGCAACAAGTTTCAGCTTAAAGTTTCTTGAAAGCCAAATTTTGATATTAAAGATGCAAACTATTACATAATAGTATTGAGACAGAGATATTAATCTGATGAAGTTAATTCATGGTTTCCGTCGCAACGGAGCAGAGAGAAGTAACAGAAGAAACTAGGGAGAGATCCAAAATTGATCATACCTGAAACTTCAAAAGCTGTGGCACCTTTAAGATCTGCAGATGTTGCAGAAACTGTTTGGTGAAGGGTAATTGAATGACCAGATACAGATTTGTCCCTTCAGAAATTAAAAAATATATATATACACACACACAAACATCAGTGCTATTACCCCTATGAAATCATCTAAAGAATACACGAGAGTTGCAAACTATTAAACAGGACGTGAAACCTACTATTCACAGAAGTTCACAATTTCATGACGAAAATTGCAAGATATGTGCTACCCAAAAGGAGAAAAGGAACAAAGCCAGAAATCTGCAGTGTCACGATCAAATTAATCCCGAGGAACCAATCTTTATAGGAGAAAGACTGCGTGATTCACAAAATAAAACAAATTCGCGATTACATAACCGAAACAGCAGGGGAAAAGGGATAAAAACAGAAAATTGCACAAAGGGCCATGACCAAACATATCCCACTCTTTATAGGAAACCAAAGACAGAAATGGAATCAAGCCGAACTCGGAGAAAGGAAGGCAACGCCATTAACAAATTCATAATTACATCACGGAAATGGCAAGACACCGACTGTCCAAAATGCAAAAAAAGGAACAAAGCCATAAACCTGCACAGAGCGCTACGACCAGAAAAATCCCAAACGAATCGATCTTTATAGGAAACCAAACCAAGTTCAAAGAGAAGACAATGTCATTCACAAAAGGTAATAAAACAAGTTCATGATTACATGACCGAAGTAGCAAGATACCTGGAGAAAAGGAACAAAGATAAAACCCACTCCGACCAGAACTTTACCAAGAAACTCAACGAAGCATTCGTGATCAAGAAAAGAACAAAGGAGACGAAGCCGAGCTCCGCAATCACCAAGCAGATTCAACAGCGAAGAGGCAAGAGCACTCACGAATCGGGTGCGCAGACATGGACATCGCACTGCTCCTCGCGAACGAGGGCCTCCACGAGAAAGGTAAGGCCGTGGGAGCCGATCCCGTCGGCGTTGGTCACAAGGACGACGGGCTTCCTGGATCCGTCGGCGGCGGTCTCGTCCGGGTTCCGGGGTTCCTCCTCGTCCACCGGCTTGGAATCAACGTCGCCGCCTGCCATTCTCGCTATAGGAACGGTTTGTAGGTTGGCGTCGAGGTTCGGGGGCAAAAGGTTACTCTTTGTGGAGTCCGGATCCGTCATCGGCCCTCAAGAAACCAATCAAGCAAACCAAAACGGAGAAGAAGAGCAAAGAGAGGAGAGAGAGATGTGTCGGGTATTTCCGGGTCAAGATGGAGGGGTTTGAAAGCCGAAGGCAAAATACAGCTTTAGACAAAGAGGGGGAGAACGAGAGCGTAAAAGAATATACAATTAATTCCCTTTTTTATTTAAAACTAAAAACTATATTTTGGAACGTTGTAATAAATTGATAATTAAATTAGGCCACAAAGTGGGTGAGTTTTTTTTTCCGGCAAAAAAAAAAAAAACGTTATATTAACTTAAATAAGAAGTACACCGTATGCCCTCAAAGGTCAACACATAAGAAACAGTAAAAATCTCCATTTACCTCTTAGCAAAGTTACCATATGCAACCAAACAAGTACCGGAATCAATGAGATCCTAATCCTCGCTTGTTCAGTTTGACCCAACCAACATGTAGACACCTCGATTTGACCTTATTAGCAGCTACATTTCTGTTTTCTTATTATGTCTAGAAGTGAACTAAGGTAGAAGCAAAGTGGGTTTAACATGCACTAATTCCACATCTGCTTTTTATTAAGCTTTTTTTATGATTCTGAAAGTAAAATTAAATATTCTTTTACTTTGAGAAAAATATTCAGGGGTCATTGTTGTGCCAACTGGGAAGAAAAATAAAATATTTCTGAGAAAATAAAATAAAATAAAACAAAATCCTTATGTGACTATAAAGATCATCCAAAAAATAAAAAAGAATGTAATCATAAACCGAAATACTTCTGATTTGAGCCCTTTTGTTAGATTTACCAGCTAGAGAAAAATCTTGTTATTTACATGTTCCAAATTAAATTCAGAAGACATATTTTCGCCAGCATTGAAAGCTATAGACGGGTTCATGCATTCTACGATCACTATGCCTCTTTCTTGGAACGAGTGGTACACCTTTACTCAACAAATTTATTGGAAAGGACCAATGGGAGCAGGTTCGGCAATAAGATGTTAAGACGTGAGGAAGGTAAAAGGACGAAGATTATGGTGAGTTCAGGACCACATATTATGATTCATGCCAACCTTCATGTGGGATTGAAGTTTGGATATAAATCAAATTGATTTTATTTTTAGTTCTTTCCACTTTGGATATAAATCAAAGATGTATTGGCAGACAGCAACTGATTCTTATTATGATTGAAGAGGCATCAACAGAAGGTGAGAACAAGATTCAGAGAGTGTACCTGCAGACATGTCGTTCTTGTCGTGATGCAGCAAATGCGTCCTGGGGAAATTTGTGGGGCCGCTGGAAGCTGCAACATCATAACGAGTGTAGGGCGAGGTTTTAATTTTATTTTTAAGATAACAAGTTAACAACTAAAGAGAGTGTACCTGCAGACATGTCGTTCTTGTCGTGATGCAGCAAATGCGTCCTGGGGAAATTTGTGGGGCCGCTGGAAGCTGCAACATCATAACGAGTGTAGGGCGAGGTTTTAATTTTATTTTTAAGATAACAAGTTAACAACTACTTTATAATTGAGAAAAAGAAAATGATGTATTTTCTTCTCTTTTTTCCCAAAGCAAGCACATGTTTATCCTATGCATCTATCATGAATCTTACAATGTTTTATGTTTTTTCGTCCTAAAGGGATCATACATCAAAGAACAATATGCTGTAATAACTGATATAATGCAAGATAATAATATGATACAATGTTTGGCATCAAAATGATGGGAAGACTGGTCAGCGTACCTGCAAACTCTGATATCCAATGAACAATTCAGGAACTCGGGGGAAATGGAGAAGTTGGTGTCATGTAGATCCTCAGTGGGAGTCAGAATTGCTAGATCCATGAAGGGGAGAGATGGAGACACTCATCTTCCCCCACTATAAATTAGTCAACCATACTTGGGTGTTGCAATCTTCCAAGTCTTGAAATCCTGAAGAGTTGAGTCATTGTTAATCAACCTGATTCAGCTCCAGATGTGCAAATATTCATTTTCTGGTCTCCCTTTTCCTTTTGTGTTTTTTTAGTGTGTTGCCCTAACACATCCAGCACATTTGTTGTTTACATCTTGAATCTGAGCTTTCCATTTAGGATGCAGCTGGGACATAAAGCTAGTTAGTTCTTCACTCCCCCAGATGACCTTGCCATTATGATGATGAAACACTATCACTTTTCTGCTTTCTATATTAAAAGCTTGCAGTATATCTCAATATTCCATCTGTTTACTAATTGTCTGTACTCTAGTTCTGGATCTGAATAAGCCTTTGAA